>MU624614.1:0-40455 GCA_025349905.2 Blastocladiella britannica
GGCAACTTCGGCCCCGCTGGCTGGCAATCTCGCTGGCACCCACATTTTCGGGATCGGGATGGGGGTATTGGATCGGTCGTGGAATGACAGCTCGGAATTCCGGTCGCATGATCGGACTGAGATAATGCTCGTGGAATTCCAGCAAGAAAAAGCAACGAGAAAAACAGCTTGGTTTGGCCATCAGAAAGTCAGGGATCAGAGAGTGGTGCAGGAAAAACAAGGACTGAAGAATTCCATTGGCGATAAAACGGACGTTTTGTTCCACTTCACTTCCATCACAGAATTCCAACACCTGAACTCTGTTCAGTGCGCAGCCGTGCACCGCAAAAGTGGCAGTTTGTTTTTTGAAGTTTGGGAATTTTGCTTCCATAATGGGAAATGGGCGAAGAATTTTAACTTTAATATCAGATACTTGTGCATGGTCACCAAAGGTGGATCCGTAGCAGTTGTTCTTTTTCAAGTCTCTATTTCTGCATTCAATCATTAAAATAGTATCAGCTTAAGAAAATAGATGATCATGCAGCTAATGTACCTTGGTGGTCACTGAAAATTGGCGTGGCTCTCACAGTCAATTGGTCTAGTTGTTTTAAGGTTGTGCCACAAGCCATAGTACTGGTGTAAGGCCTGGATCGGCGTGATCGTGATCATGCTGAATGTAAAACAGGTAGGCAGCTTGAGCATTGTACCTCTCACAAGTCCAATCTCGCCAAAGGACTCCACAACCTGGATCAATACAGTCAGGAATACTCTAGATGGGTTTAAATCTCGTCAGGTTTATGGACGTGAATACCGTTAAAATGCTTGACATCGGTTGCGCGGCCCGAAACCAAGGATCTGCCGCTGTGCGATGCGAGCGGGCATGATTCAGTTCAATGTCGGCTAAAATACTAATCCTACGTCAGTTCGCAAGAGTATGATACTGGTCGCTTGAAAATAGGCCTCAAATGCTCCTCCCATCGTGTCAAAGCGAGTGAGGAGCAGCGGCAGCAAGGGTAACGTTGGATCCGCGCCGCAGCCAATCGAGAAACACGTCCGTAACGTCCGTATTCAATTTAAGCCAGCAAGAATGGGCCAAGCGCGGTTAAAGTTAGGAGTACTTATCAAAGGGCGTATATTTGCAATAAAGTTCAATTCTGCTACCAGCGCGAACGGATATAGCGCTATTGTTTAAATTGACAGCGAGATTCAATGGTCACTCATGTTGAGTGAAAAAAAAAGGTCTGGGAAATGCTGGCCAAAGAAAAAAAAGGTAAGTTCAAAGCCAAACAAAAATGCAGGCGGGAACGAACTGAAAGTGGCACATGGGCAACGAATGACAAATGGGCAAAGCTCTTCATTCCCATTCCGGCTCCAGAGATCGCAAAGTAAAAACACAAACGAAAAAAGATGCCCTTCAACCGGCCATCAATCTCGTCTCCGTCGTCTCCGCTGATTGCCAGGGCCGAAAGTGTGCACGGATCCGCCAAGAATCAACCCTTGCTGCTGCAAAAGCCTGTGACAGGTTCACAGGCTCAAAGCCAAAGCCAGCGGCCGTCCGCCACGCCCGATCAAGAAAATGCAGCGTATCTCGCGTGCCGCAAACTGATGGAGCCGTTTGCCGGCCATTGGGAACTGTGGGCGTTCATGCTCGGTATATTTGTTCATAATTATTTAAGGGATGCTGAGGGGACACGACTTTGACAAAGCTCTACATTAGGTGTCGTTATTTCGGCTCCTTTTGCCGGGTGGCAGACTGGTATTCTCTTTGGTTACTCCAACTTTATCATTGCGTTCGTGCTCTGTACCATCATGTACGTTGCCTTGGCGCTATCGATCGCTGAACTCGCGTCCGCGCTCCCGTTCGCGTCGGGTCCCGCGGCATTTGCGCAGGCTGCCTTCAGCTCGGGTGTTGGCGCGTTCACGGGGATCGTTTACACCATCTCGTACACGGTGCTGAGCGCAACCGTGCTCACATTACTAAGTTACCTGATCGAGACCATCATCCCCAACGCGACTAAAGCTCCTGCCGCGGTCTGGTGGATCCTCATTTCCATCGTCATGGTGACATCCCACTGGAGCCCAAAATTCTTTTTCCGGTCCACGGTCGTGGGGACAGTGTACTCGTGCCTGCTGCTGGTCATGTTTGCCATTGCCATGATGGTGTTTGGCAAGGAAGGGTATCCGCCAACTGTGCCTGTCGCCGGGAACACGATTGGAAATGAGCTCGTTCAAACCTCGTGCTCGATGGGCGACGGGCCTATGGCACAAGTATCTTGGAAGGGTATTGTGCAGGCGTTTCCGTTTGCGTGCTGGTATGCTCCCTTTTTAACCGACTAAGTGAGACTCTCCAACCAACTTCATAAATATAGGCTCTATATTGGAATTGAAGCATTCCCAGTAACGGCCGAGGAAACAAAGTCCAACTTGTACGACAGCCGCGCGCCCAAGTCTGTGATTGCAGCGACGGCGATGCTGGTGGCGTTCGGGATCTTATGCATTGTTGCGTCGCCCGCGGCAGCCGACCCGTACCTGGCGATATTTGCCGTGTCTGACCACCCGACCCTCGACCGCCTCGTCAAGCTGGCGTGCGCTAGACTCCCAGCATCGATGACACCAGTTCCGGACGTGTGCGACCCGGCTTCGTACGCCAATGGCATGTTCGTGGGACCCACAGGACCTATTTCGACGGCGCTGATTGTGCTTACGCTGCTGCCACCTGTCTATACCTCGTTGACGACCAGCACCTTTGCGGCGGCGCGTCATATTTACACGCTCTCGCGGTACAGTCTACTCTTTCCTCTCATGGTGGAACTTCACTAAACCCGCAAAAAAAAAAAAAAAACAGGTCAGGCGTGATCCCAACCAAAATCTCCATCACCACGAAACACGGATCCCCCTTTTACGCGACGGTGCTCGCAGCCGTGATCCAGATCGCGATCGCAGCGCTCGTGCAAGCCGGGTACTCGATTGCGACCAGCAACGGTACGGTCGAGTCGACCGATCCGTTGTGTCCTTCAGGTGGAGCACTGCTGTCACTTAACATTCTCAAAGTGTCGGCGTGGGTCTCGTTTGCGACATACGTGCTCCAGTTTGCCGCGTACATTGCCGTGCAAAGACGGCTTCCAACGCTTCCGCGGCCGTTCACGTCCCCGCTGGGCCGCGCAGGTGCCGCGGTTGGGGTGACTATTGCTGCAGTGTTTGGGCTAGTGGGCCCGCTGACGACTACCGCAGAGGATCGCGGGTTCTACGCGGTCATTATGGCCGCGGCATTGGCGATCATGGTCGTGTTTGCCGTGTACTGGAAGCTGGTCGCACAGGCCCGGACGGCGTTGTCGCCTGAGCGCATTTTCGTCCGGTTCGTTTTTTATTTTTCTACTTCTTACTCCAGTGAAACCTCACACCAAATTTATCTTGTGCAGTCGCCAACTGGATAAGCTCCACCACCAGCGCGTCAGTATTGCTATGGTCTCCGATACAAAGTCCCAAGCGCAGTCTCAATCCAGTTCGTTGACGGTAACCACGCCGGGAAAGACATCCACCAAGTCGAGTGGAGTGGGGATTTCTGCTGCTCTGTTACGCACTGTCGCAATGCTTCCTTCTCCTGGCAACAACACATTGCCTGGTCCCAAGCCGTGATGTTTTTTTGATGAGGATCAGTATTTTATCAGGTTTAGAGTGAAGTGTATGGAAGAGCTAGAAGTCCCAAATGAAGTCTTTGAAAATTTTACCAAAAGTTACATGGAATATCATATTGGGATCGGTCCGTTGTTTTGTCGTCCTGCCCCGTACCGCACACAGTATTTTGATCGATTCCGCGCATCGCGCGCGTCCACTTTATACTAGATATCGCGAATGGTGCCCTACGAGCCGTGGCCTGGGCAGACGACCAAACTGGCGATGATACCACCCGTATCCTGGCCGACCTACCGCCGTCGCTGGTTGTGGCCGCCATCCCCGAACTATACCCTTGCCGAGACATTTGCGATGCATCCCTACTGCTGTACGCAGTGACGCGACTGGTTGGTTTACGCGGCAGTGATCCGCAACTGCTCGATTTCCAGGCCCTGGACATATTACCGCCGTGCCTTTCGATTGATTGCGGTCTCGGTACTGGCACCATACGGCTCATGGTCGTGCCGACAATGAATGAACGTGGCAACGTCATTGATCTGGCGCAAGTGCTGGAAGATATGTTTTTCCTGGCCAAAACGTGTATTGAGGGCCAGGTTCGGTCGCTGGCGGCCCGAGAGCCCGCGTGGGGTGAGCATCCTCGGTCCTCATCATCATCATCATCATCTGGCAATCACAAAGAACAACTCAAAGCGGTGGTGGCCGTCCCACTGGGCTCCACCGACGCACAGCGGCAAGCATTTCGTGACGCGGCGACACGGGCCGGCATCAATGTATTGCGGTGCATCAATGACACGACCGCGGCGATGGTCGCCCATTCCTCAGACAACCCGGCAACACCGAACGAGATCATGGCCGTGGCCGTGCACGTGGGCTCGCACGCGGTGCGCGCGGCGCTGTATTCGATCGAGGATGGGATCTTTGAAGTACTGCACCACGCCACGGTCGCGGTCCCATCGGCGGCAACGTTGAACTCACGGGATCTGGTGCCAGTGATGGATAGGGCCATCTCCGGCGCACTCGATGGCACCAACGTTCCGCGGTCTGCCATCCAGCACCTGGTTCTCACCGGCACCACTATCGTTCCCACCATCGACGAAATGCCGCTGTTCGGCCTGATCCATGCCGAAGTCCACATGCTCCGCGACCCATCGCACACGGTCGCCGCCGGATCTGCCCGCCAAGCCCAGCACCTTTCTCCAAGCCACTACCCGACCGATTTCATGTGCATCTTTGAGGTGTCGGTGCTGACGATCGCCGTGGCCACCGCCGACGGCCTGGCCGCGGTGCTGGTGGCCCGCAACACGACGATTCCGACCGTGCAACGGCGCACATTCACCACTGCGTTCGACGGGCAGACGTCGGTGCGTGTTCCACTGGTGGTCGGGCAGCGGGCGTTGGCCGCGGATAACTTGGCGACGGCGATCGAGATCGAGGTGCATGGGATTCGGCCGCGACCCCGAGGGGTGCCGAAGATCTTGGTGGAGGCCAGGATTGATGCTGACAACTCGGTGATAACGGTGCGGGCCGCGGTACTCGAAGATGACGACGAGAACGATGACCAAGAAAATGAAGAGGTCAGCCCACGACCCGGGGAGGTGACGGTGCGGGCCGAGGTGCCGTGGGCGGGACTGACCAAGGACGACATTGAGCGCATGATTGTGGAGGCCGAGCGCGAAGCCGACGCTGACGAGGCGATGCGCGACGACGCCATGTACACGGTCGGGCGGGTGGCCAATGGGTTGCTGCCTGCCCTTCCACGATAAGAAATAAATATTTGGGGGAACAAAATAAGCCGCGGTAAAGTAGCAACCCTTACACGCGACGTCACGTGATGGCGGTGGATAGTTTTTTTTTGACCACCACTTGAACATCAACGAAATGCTGGACCCTCTCTTCCCGCTTTTGCACCTTCTGACAATATGGTACTTTTTTTGCTCGCTTTTAACGTTATATTCGTGGTCCTGCCGTGCAACGCTTATTGGAGTACCGAAATAAACCGACTGCTTTTCGATACCAGTTACTCGAGCCCGGGCGCCCATGCGCTGGCTGTGTAAACTGTATGAGAAATGATTGGCTGTTTATACGAGACCGCCCTGCACGCTCGTTTCACGCCTGGAAGCATATTGCACCGATGCCGGAATCAAATTGATGCTATCTATCAAGAGCATACACCACTGAGCACTCTGAGAATGACCAAAGTTCTCACCAAAACTATGACAAAACAGGCTGACGATCTCAAGAAGAAGCGTACCTTCCGCAAGTTCACCTACCGTGGTGTTGAGCTCGAGGCTCTCATGGACCTGACCTCGGAGCAGGTATTGTATATCTTTTTTTTTTTTGCTTTTATTCTTGGCAAAGCAACAGAATACTGATAAAAACAAAATATGACAGCTCGTTGAGCTCGTGCACTGCCGTGCCCGCCGTCGCTTCCAGCGCGGACTCAAGCGCAAGCCCCTTGCCCTGATCAAGAAGCTGCGCAAGTCGCGCCAGGAGGCGGTGGAGAACGAGAAGCCCGCGACCGTCAAGACTCACCTCCGCAACATGATCATTGTCCCCGAGATGATCGGCTCCGTTGTCGGCGTTTACAACGGCAAGACGTTCAACCCGGTCGAGATCCGCCCCGAGATGGTCGGCCACTACCTTGGCGAGTTCTCGATCTCGTACAAGCCGGTCAAGCACGGTCGCCCCGGTATCGGTGCCACCAACTCGTCGCGTTTCGTGCCCCTCAAGTAAACAAATTCAAAAATATCAGTTTTTTTTACTTGGCTTTCATTTCTCTTTCTTTGTTGCACTGTCCTTGAATAATGCACTCGAATTGGCGTCCTGACCACTTTTGGATCGACTTTGATGGTACACTCACTGCTGCCGACACGATCGCGGCGCTGGGCGAGTACGCGTCCTCCGTATCGCACACCGAGTCGGCATGGGACGATGCCGTTGCCGCGTACCTGGCCGACTACGCCGAGGCAGTGAAATCGACGCCAGTACCACCATTCCCAGTCCCACCAATCTTGAGCCAAATCGACAATCCCGCCGTTCGTCAAGCGTTGGCGGTAGTGGCCGCACACATTGCAGCGGTTCGGCCGGCCGAAGACGCGTCGCTGGCCCGAATCCATCGCGCGGGCATATTTCGCGGTCTCTCTGCCCGCGGACTGACCGAGGCCGTGCAACACCGCGTCGAACTGGCCGCCGGAGCATTGGACGCGTTGGCGGCGTTTGGAGACCGCGTGACCGTGTGCTCGGTCAATTGGTCGGCCGATTGGATCGCTGGCGCACTCTCTCCTTGGTGTGGTCGCGACATTTGCTGCTCTGATCTGGCGTGGAATGGGGAGATGGAGGTGTCAACGGGGATCCAGCCCACGATCGTGGACGGCATGGACAAGCTTGCGACCATGCAAAGACGGGGATTTAAGCCGAACGTGTTGGTCGTGGCGGTTGGGGATGCCATCAACGATCTTCCTTGCCTGCGCACGTGCTTCTTTTAACATTGCAGAAATTGAGACTGATACAAGAAAAAAAAAAGTGGCAGCAGACGTTGGGATCCTCCTTCGACACAGCGGAAGCATTGGAACTGGATCTCTGCGCGCGGTGCTGGACAAGGCCGCAGTCTCAGTGGTGGATCTGACAGCCGACTCACTTCTCGCACACCTGGCAATTGCTCGCAACGACCGGCAGCCAACCGTGTTCCTGGCCACCAGTTGGGCACAAATCTCGGCACTGATCCAGTAGCACAAATATATTCATGATTTTCTCACATGGGCGAAATCCGGTACGCAAACGTGTCGTGCACCTGCTTCATAAAGCTATTGGAAAATGGATCGTCAGAAAAAACCGTGCCAATATACAAAGGAAAAAAAGGAAATGTACCTCTGACTGTTGAGCACCGTGTGCCCGCCGACGACTATCCGCACACCGGGTGTGGCCGCACTCAGCTGCGCAGCGAACCGTGCCTCCTCATACGTACACCCGCCAATCACAAACACAATCACGTCGGCCGCCCGTGCCGTCGCATTCCCGCCCGGACCCGCACCACTGAAACCGCTAGCACTAGCGGCCACCGGATCCACGAACGGGAACTGTGCCTCTTTCAATTTCCCGCGCACCAGCGCCTCCAGCGTCGCATGCATTTTGGGCGCGTGCTGCGTGTACACGTTCTCGACGCCCTTGAGGCCGCGGAACACCGACTTGCCGAGCATTCGGGTCTTGTCCAGGAGCACGTCGGCGGACGCAGCCGCACCGCCGGCGCCACTGACACTGCTGCCCGACGCGGCGACTGCGGTGCCCGCGCCCGACCCGCCCGGCCCATCGGGCAAGCCGTATTTGACCAAACAGTCGATCAGGGCCAGTTGCGGGGCCGATGCACCGCCGCCGGCTGGGGACGCTAGGTGCTGGGCCATGGCGGCCATGGTCGGGCTACGTGGGTCTCGGAGCGCCAGCAACGCCACCAGTTTGACTTTAAGATCAACGGGGACTGTATCGTCGCGCAAGACCGCCCACACGCCCTCGGTCTGGTCGCGCGGATCACAGGCCACGTTCTGCTCGGCCTCCGAGACCTTGAGCAACCCGTAAGCGTCGACGACGCGCGACAGTTCCGACGTCAGCGCCACGTGCTTGGCGACGTTGCCCGCGAGCTTGCGCACTTCCGGGTACGCGTCGACAAACTTCTTCATGTCGGCGATGGACTCGAACGTCGCGTGCGCGGCGGTCTTGGACTGGTACTCGTCCAAGTACCGCTTGATCGCGAACCCCAGGTCGCCGAAATTCGAGTGCAGGTGCTGTGCGTAGAACCGGTCGTCGTGCGCGGCCAGTGGGACTTGCTTGAGATCGGCGGCAATCCCGTCGACGTGCGCCAGGTCCACAATCCCGCGGTCGATCCCAATCAGCTCATGCACCATCGCTTGGTACGTCCACTGCGCGAGCAACGGAGTGGTCGGGTCCGACCGTCGGTCCAGCAGCAGTAAGGTCGCGGGCGCCAGCGAGTTGGGCCCACGGACCGATCCGGGCCCGTCAAACAACCCCGGCTCGCCGTTCCCGGACCCGGTCGCAAACGCCATTTCGTGGGCGAGCCGCTTGGCCAATGGCGACGCACCCGCGTACCGGATCACGGGCCGGCGACGGAGCGCCAGGCACGTGGCGACCAGCGCGTCCACCGTGCGCTGCAGCGAGTTGGGGTCCCAGTCGGCCAGCGACCCGGCGTACACGGGCCAGGCCGCCGGGTCCATGTCGAGCGCGTATAGCGCTGGGGTGATGGCGGTAAAGTCTAAGAACACTTCCACTACGTCCCGGACGCGCTCGTGCACGTCGGCCTCGGCCAGTTTCTCGAGCGCCATCTTCTTCACCACATTGCTAAAGTACAGGTGGTACTCGGCGTACTTGGGCGACCGCAGTTCGGCTGCCAGTAGCGCGAGCGATTCGGGCGTGGGCCGCACAAAGCAGACGCATTTCAGGTGGGCCATGCGGTCGCGTGGCGCCGGGTTGTCGATGCGATCGACTAGGTACACGTCGGCGGCCAGCAGTCGCGACTGCGAGAACACGGCCGAGACCAGCGGCGTCGTGTGCTGGTCCAGGAGCAGCACCTTCATTCCGGGGGCGCCGGGAGTGGAGATCATGGCCTGGATGTACGACTGGGCGGCGGCAAGAATGTCCAGAGACGCCGAGGCGGGCGGTACTGCCGTCGTTGCTGATGATGTAGCCATTTTTTTGATATAGTGGGATTGCGAGGATCGTGAGTGAGGAAATCGAAAGAGGACGGGGAGATGGGAAAACCACCCAGGACTTCTCTTTCCACTTAAAAAAAAACGCTCAACGACTCAACGACCCACATACCAAAAGAAATATGGCCACCATCCAGCAACACCAGCCGCGCCAGCAACAGCTGCCGTCGTGCTTCTACAAGGACTGCTTTTGCTTCAACTCGTCCGACTTTGCCGCCTACTGGCCCGAAATGATTGGCTATTCGTGCGGTGGGATTGTATGATATGGTCTCTTCTTATGAATGGCCGATTGGCTGACTGAGCTTAATATTATTCAGTTTGCGATTGGATGGTGGCTCTTCCTTGGTCCGCACTTATGTTTCTGTCTGTCCTTCACCAAACTGACCGTACTCATTGAGTAGATGCCGTGATCTACGCCGGCTCGCATTCGCTGCCCGTGGCCATTCAGTTTGACGACTGGATTCCGGGCATCTTGTCCACCATGGCTCTGATCATGTATACTTTTATTCCTCGTCATTTTTTCTTCTCGTTGGTTCTTCTCACCTGAACAAAAAAAAAACAGGGTCAACTCGGTTGACAAAAACATTCTCAATGGCGGAGACACCATCTTTGGCGAGGGTATTGCGTGGAAGGCGCGTCTTTTCGCATTTATTGGCGTCGCTTTGGGCGTTGGCGCTCTTGGCGGATCCGTGGTACGTACACCTTGCTTTTTTTTATCTCCTGGATTCGTTCACTGACGTTGAAATGAACAGACAATCCTCGCCCTGAAATACATTAACCAAGGGTACACGGGCACGAACCTGTGGTCGGGTCTGGCGATCGTGGGCCAAAATGTCTTGATCTTCATGAGGTACCTTTTTCAATTTCTTCGTTATAGAAAAATACGCTGACGTATTCTCCACAGCGGCATGTGCCTCTGGTTGTTCCGCAATATTGAGCGCGGAAACGAGTACTCGATCGTTCTGGAATGAAATATATTTACATTTAGCAAGTACGCGATCGAAAAGACCCATCAATGGTGTCCAATCGAGAAATCACCCTGCCTTCCTATCCTCAAGTAACTTGGTGAACCGAGTGGCAGCATTTTCATGTCCGTTTGCCAAAGCTGCTTACAACAAAAATTGAGCAAAAGACTATGCAAGTACAAATGGGATGTGCATACCAAAGTCAATGATGGCTGCCAGCCCACCTGGCAGAAAGAATGCTGCACGATGAAAATGACGGCCAATC
This sequence comes from Blastocladiella britannica, assembly GCA_025349905.2. NCBI lineage: Eukaryota > Fungi > Blastocladiomycota > Blastocladiomycetes > Blastocladiales > Blastocladiaceae > Blastocladiella > Blastocladiella britannica. The sequence goes on from MU624614.1 coordinate 10,557, forward strand.
CACAACATCTCCGACTCGGGGACAGAGGCCAGAATCGCACACAGGGAATTGGGCGTCACAATCCCTGCCTCGACGCAAACAAGGAGCACATCGCCGTGTCCATGCTTTGCCCAGTACGTAAGCGATTGCACGAGGTGAGCGCGCAATTGCTCATCGATCCGCTGGCCTCGGATGGTGTCGCGAAGAATATGCGGGAGTGCTTTTGTGGCCAGATGGTCCTTAAACTTGCTATAATACTTGGTTTGAGGCGGCGTTCGGTACGATGGCCAATCAGCCTGAAGAAACCCGTGGTGCTGCGACCAAATGATCATGGGAATGATCCGCTCGGTTCATCGGGGAACGAGGTTTTTCAGGGTGTGGGAGAGTGGCGGGAGTCCAATCGCCATGGAGAGAAGATATGGTCGAGCACTGCTGGCAAACAGAAAACATGTGTTTGTCGAATGGCACCAAGCACTTGCTCTCTTTTGGAGTTGGAAGTGTTCACCATCTCCACGGCATGATGCCAAGCGGGAGCGCGAGCTCCGAATGAATGTGGCGGCCGCTCGTCTTTAAAATAGTCATCTGGGTCGAACTTTGAGTTCAAAATGCGTGCAGTGGCCCATGCGATTTGGACTGACGGTACGTGGCGGTAACTGGCGGCAATCTCGATATTCGATGCGGCCAGGTGTGATGCGGGACTGGCGCATTCCATTACGCCCGCCAAGAGCTCGGGTGGGAGTCGGCACAAGGCGGCGCCAGTGATTTTATCAATGAATGAGCTCCTACCTACTGCGCCGGAAGCAGGGTTTTGAATATCTTGGGGGCACGCGGCCAGCACGACGCGCGCTTCTTGTCCGGGTGTGTTTTTGAGGCGTTCGTGAGCATATGTAGTCAATTGTACGTGCCAAGCGCGTGTATGCGCATAGCATTGAATCAAGGAAAATCAAGGAAAATGAATAGTGACTGTCCACCGAATGCTGGATTCAAGGACAACTCTCAACCAGCAAAAAAAAAAATTGTTAAGTGCAGAATCCTATTCTCAAAAAGTAATCTAGATGGCCGCGTGGCACTCGCCGTTCTGCTTGTCGCAGTCGCCGACTGAGAATCCCTGCTGGCGGCCGACGCCCGAGTTGACAATGGTCGCGCACGCGTTCTTTTGCACGTCGCACGAGCGGCCAAGCGCCGCGCCCTTGTTGAGGAAGTCGCCGTTGAGCTTGCCGTCGACAATCACCTGGAACGGGCGAGCGCCACCGACATTGCGCACTTCGGGAGCAGCGGCGCCGAGAAGCGCACCCTTGAACGTCTGCACGTTGGCGCCCTGCTTGACGTTGGGGTCGGCGGCGGCGCCCTTGTTGGCACCGGCATCAGCGCCATTCTTCTTGGTCTCGTCCTTCTTCTTCATGGTCTTCTTGGCCTTCTTGTTCTTGTTCTTCTTCATGCCCTTGTTCTTCTTGTCGCCCTTGTTGCCAGCAACCGCGGTCGGCTCGGCCGCGCCAGCGCCGCTGGTCACGGTCATAGTCACGGTCTTCTCGACGGTGACGGTGGTCGGCGCCGGGCACGTCGACTGCTGCGCGTCGGCGGCGTTGGTGGTAGTGGCGGTCGGCGGCTCGGTCAGGTTGGCGGTGGTGCTGGTGACGGTCACGGTGACCACCTCCTCGACAGTGCTGGTGACGGTGGACTGGGCCGGGCACGTCGACTGCGAGTCATTGTTACCGTTGTTACCGTTGCCCTTGTCCGCGTTACCACCAGCGTTCCCGCCAGCGGTCAGGTTAGCGCACCCGACGCAGTCCTTGAGTCCCAGGTCCACGGCTTGCTGCTGAACCGACTTGCCAGCGCACGAAGCCGCCGCAATCTTGCCGCCCATGACGCCCTGGAGCTGCGCGGTGGCCTTGGCGTTGAACTCGGCCGACGAAAGACCGCCCTTGCCGCCAGCGGCCGGGTCAATCACGGGCACAATGCACCGCACCTGCTGCGACTTGGGCTGCGCCGCGTCCGTGCAAAAGTTGGGCGCCGCGCCGTTCAGGAACGGGTTGAAGTTCTTTTCCAGGGCCGCCAGCTGCTGCGCAACGGGCACCGCCTGCTTCAGGCAGTTGAATTGGGTGCAGATGGTGATGATCTATTTTCATGTTGTGTGAGTAATGAAGGTATGTCTCAGTAAAACTTAGCAGGAATACACACCTCATCAATGAGCGGGTACCGCGAGCACGGGTCCGTGGCCGCGAGCAGCGTCGAAATGTATGCGCCGGCAATCTGGTCGAACCGGCCGTTCGGGGGAACGCCGGGGAGCTGGCCGAGCGGGCGAATCCCAGTGTCGAGGATCGCCGGGTGCTCCTGGCCGAACCGACGCTTGTACAGCGCCGCCGCCTCGTCGTACGGCATCGCGGTGGCCACCAGGGCGCACGAGATCAGGGCAAACAGAGCAAGGAGAGGGGAGCGAGTCATCTTGTAAGTTTATAGGTAAATTGCCGTCCAGCGGTGTCTTGTAAAATGTTTGAGTGGTTTTTTTCTTTTTTGAAGCGCGGGCCTGCTGCCTTCTTGTACCCTCACTCGCAGACGCCCAAAAAGTGCAAAGTCCGAACAGCAGAATTAGGTCGGCGCCCGCCACCAGAGGCAAAAATTATTCGTTGTTTGGATCCCGGGATGTTGGATCCGAGCATGGCTGACTCTCGCCAAGAAAAATGAGTGAAACATGAAAAAAACTTCATGTATTCATTTGGGAACTTATTAATTGTTCCCGAATTATATCAAATCCTCAAACGTCCCAATCAAACCTGCGCTGTCTTGTTGTCACGCAGAGCCTCCGAATAGTCATCGTCATCATTCAGAAACTGTGCCAAGGCCGGCTGGTGCTTTCCAAACGAAACCATCGCTGAACTTGGACCTGAGATGCCATTGGCAGCGCGAGGAGTCGTCGAGAGCGCCGGAATGCTCAATGGTGACGTGGGAGTCATCGGCACGACCGGTTCGCTCGCCACCACGGCTCCAATGTATTGATCCAAGGTCGGGTACGCGGCAACCGTCAGCCGAAGGAGACGAAGCACTGGTTCGGGCACGGGAGCAACCACACCGTCTCCAATAGTCGGTAATGCCAGACCGAGATGCTTGGCCACGATTGGAGCGTTGCGAGAGAGCGCGCGCGCAGCCGGGCGAATGAGTGCCGCGTACACGGACGGCGCGACCGCGTCCAGGTGCCGAAGTACGGCAATCCGGGCCGCCAGCGACAGGTACGACGAGCGGCCGGTGGCCGGGAACAGCGCCGTCAGTACCACGTGGGTGGTCAACGGGACCAGAGCTGCGCGCACTGATGGAGTAGCAGATGAGGAAGCAGCTGGAAATGCGCCTGGGGTTGCGCTCGATGAAGAAGAGGATCCGCCGGTAGTCTCCAGCACTAAAAGCGCACGCCCGACCAAGTGCGCGGCCGAGTACCACCGCACGGCCACGTGCGGCTTGCGCAGCACCATTGCCGCCATCATCACTGCCAGCGCCGTCAGGATCGCGCGCGGAGGAACGTGGCCGCCGAGCGCTGCCACCAGTCGCTGCACGAATGGACCGTTCTCGAGACCCTTCCACCCGACCATCAGCCGGGCCAGGAGCCGGGTGGCGGTCGCTGACGACGGCTGTAGCGCAACGGCGACCGACTGCGCGAGGGCCTGGATCACGCGGCGCGCTGCTGCCACCGTGGGCGAGTCGGGCGGCATCCCGTTGTTGTTCCCATCAAATGAAATGGCGGGATCGCCGGTCGCAATCGCCGGGGTGACAATGTGCAGCGGATTGGATTTGCTATTCATAGTATTTTTATACTTGGATATCTATTTCCCATACGTAGAATTTCCCAAAACCGAAACGTGATAATTTGTTGACCCCTGTAATTTTTGAAATGCGCGCCCATGCACGCGCGTACGTTGGTTCTCTTTATCTCTTTGAGCGGCCTCCTTGCACCTCTTGTACTTGTATTCTTGTATCATAAAGCCTAAAAAGGGCCGGGCACTCGTACACCTGCCCGTCTTGCGGAAAACATCAAGAAGAATATTCAAAATGACCACACCCACGACCGCTCTGGTCGCCATCGAGGCCACGGCCACCGCGCCGGTCAACATTGCCGTGATCAAGTATTGGGGCAAGCGCGACGAAGCGCTGATCCTGCCCACCAACTCGTCGCTGTCGCTGACGCTGTCGCAGGACGTGCTGCACGCCAAGACATCGGCGCGTGCGGCTACCGCATTCACCACCGCCCGCGACACGGCCGCGCTCGCTACCGCTGCCGCCGAAAGCTCGGTCGTGGGCGTCTTCCCATCCGATACGCTGTGGCTTAACGGCGTGGCCGAGCCCGTGTCGGGGTCCAAGCGGCTCGCGGCAGTGGTGACGGCGATGCGTGCGCACCGGCGGGCGCTGGAAGAGGCCTCGGGCGATGCGGAGCCCCGGATCGCCGACTGGCCGCTGCACATTGTCTCTGAAAACAACTTCCCGACCGCCGCGGGCCTGGCGTCGAGTGCTGCGGGGTACGCGGCGCTGGTGGCGGTGCTGGCGCACCTGTACGGTCTGCCGGGGACCCACCACACGCTCGACACGGACGCGCAACGCGCCGGCCGCGCGGTGCTGTCGAGCGTGGCCCGGCTCGGGTCCGGGTCGGCGTGCCGGTCGCTGTACGGCGGGTACGTGGCCTGGAACATGGGCACGCGTGCCGACGGCGCCGACAGCGTGGCCGAGCTGGTGGCGGCCGAGTCCCACTGGCCCGAGATCGAGGCGCTGGTGCTGGTGGTGCACGACGGCAAGAAGGGCGTGTCGTCCACGTCGGGCATGCAGACCACGGTGCTCACGTCGCCGCTGGCGCAGTACCGGTTCGAGCACGTGGTGCCCGCCCGGATGCGCGCGATGCGCAAGGCCATCGCCAGCCGCGACTTTGACGCGTTCGCGGAACTGACCATGAAGGACTCGAACCAGTTCCACGCGGTGGCCCTCGATACGTTTCCTCCCATCACGTACCTGAACGACGTGTCGCGGGCCATCATTCAGCTCGTCACTGACTACAACGCCACCCCGACCGCTGGGTACTCGGGCAAGTACAAGGTCGCGTACACGTACGATGCCGGGCCCAACGCGGTGTTGTACGTGCCGCGCGAGTTTGTGCCCGAGGTGTTGGCGCTCGTGCACCACTACCTGCCGCACGCTGCTAGCACTGCGTCCACGGAGTCCGCTGCTACCACCGAGTACTTTACCAACCCGTACGGGATCACGGTCCCTGCCACGGCACCCAAGATCAACTCGCGACTCCCCGTGCAGCCCGAGGGATCCATCAAGCGCATTCTGCACGCCAAGATCGGCGACGGACCGCGGTTCCTGTACCGCGGCGTGCCCGGCGAGCCTGCGGCCGTTGCGGTGTCGCTCATCAACGCCGAGGGCCGGCCGATCCGGGAGGTGGCGGGGAGTGATGCGGCCACGGCGGACGATTGAATTTCATTGCTGTTGTTGTTGATTGAGGCTATTGATACATTCTATTCTATTTTCTTCGATTGATTTTCAAGGCACATGGCCGATCTCCGAGCCTACCGCCAAGTCAAATAGATAGGCCAGGAATCCCCAGTGGCGGCCTCCCTGTTGAATCATTGGAAATGTTACTACCACTCCATGTGCAAAATGGATCATGGTTACAACAGCAAAATCGTAACGTACGATCATAAAGACTGGCTACAGAGGGTAAAAAATATAATGAGCATGGGGCAGGACAAAATTAAGAAAAATATAAAGATATACCGCAAGGTAGAGCGATCCGACCGTGATCAAGTACATGTCGGCGTGCCCAAGCATTTCGCGCGCATGTTCCATCAAGCTTCGGCGCGTCAAGGTGCGTGCCAGAAAGTCGACAATCAAAGCGCACACAAACGAGAGGGCCAGTGTCGTGCCCATGTACACCACCGCGCGGTGAATGGGAAGTGTTGTTACTGCTGGATCCGACTTGTCAGTGCGGTTGTCGTACACAAAGCGGATGGTCGGGTTCCAGTACAGCTGGCTCTCGATTTGGGTCACGGGGACTACATAGGTGAAAAAGTAGGCGATGCTAAAGAATCGAACCTTTTGGCATTGCCAGTTCAAACTGCGAGGTCTCAATTTGCTGCCAAAAATCAATGGAATACATACAAGCAAGTCCAGAATAAATGTTTGAATACACAAGTCGAGGGTGGTGGGGACGGGACTGCGATCCGACAGTCGCATTTGCTCAGTCGCGCGCAGCTCGGATCCGTCCATCCGACCGCTGGCCGTCAGGTGCTGATTGCTCGAAGGCGACAGGGCGACATGAGACACCGAGTGCCCTCCTTCGCTTTCAGGGTGTAATGTGCTGCTGCACACGGAGCTAGTTGTCGTGCGAATCGATCCCAGCACGAGCTTCTCTGAAACAGAAAAAAGTGGCGGAGGAGGCGGTGGGGGTGCGGGCAAAGGGGGTTTGGTGCTGGATCGGCGTGATGGCATGAGCGGTACGCGTTGTTCCCTCTCTTCAATCGCGGTAACACCACTGCCAGTAGCAGTGGAACCGGCCGCCGCTGTAGATGAATGGGATCGAAACACTTGGCGGTCCATAAACTCCTGCGTGTCGCGGCGGAGATACCGGCCGCTGGTGGCAAAAAAGTACACGAGGTTCGACAAGAGCCCGGCCATGTCGCTAGCGATAAACAGCGCGGCCGCGTACCACGATCCGATCGAGGGCATCGACAAGTTGATAAAGACGAACCCGAGCATCTCAAAGTCGAGGTACGATGCGTTCTGCACTCGGAACTGAGACGCAGTGTCCAAGGGCCGCGCAAACCGCATGCGGTGAGAGATGATCCCGGACCGGTACTGGCGCAGCGTGCCGAGCAACCCGCGAAAGAGGATGATGGCCGTGACTTGCGCGATCGGGTAGTCGTTCAAGATGATGAAGAGCGCGAAAAACGCATTGGCGACCACCCAGGCTGCGACCGAAATAGCCATGAGAAGTTGGATCCGCATGATGTGCACCGGTCTTGTGCGTTGCAAATGCGCCTCGCTGCTGCTGCTCGCGGTGGCGGCGGGCGAGGACGGTGACGAAGACGACAGTGGCGGCGCTTGGCTGCACGCCGCATAGAACCGGCAGAGCTGTCGGCGCCAGCCCGTGGTCCACCGGCCATTGAGATTGTTCCAAATTTGGCGAGGGACAATAAACAGCGCGACTCCGACACCAGTGAGTGCCGTCCACAGCACTGCAGGGATCAAGCACGCAAATGGGAAAGGGAAGCCCCAGATTGCTATGGCGATTGCGCAGGGCACCGTTTGTAATCCTGAAAACACAAAACCGGCAAGATGCGCGGGTGGAGAGTGCAGGTGAAATCGTGGATCGGCTTGTAATCCCAATAGCACAATGGTCCAGGCAGAGTAGTCGTATGTGATGGCCTGCATCACCACTTGCGCTCCAATCAAATAGGCTGCTGCAGCGAGCCACGGATGTATATCGGATAGAGCCTGGTAAGGGCACAGATTGATGGCCGTCCATAGAGTGAGGCTCAGGATCGCGTGGCCAGCTATTTTGTATAGTGGCATTTTGTTTTTACAGCTCTTCAATCAAAGGACAAATTATCTATTCGATCGTCTTGCATATTCACAGTATATGGCCTGTATATTTTCAAATCGCAAAACAACCTCAGCTCGACTGCTCGGAATCGTCAAACTCGGCGTCTGCTGCCGAGTAAACGCTGCCGTATTCTGGCCGCCGAGTGATCGTCCCCGCCTCGGCCAACCGCGCCACATCGTTTCCCAGCGCCGACGTGTCGAGCCCAAACCTCCGCAGTCGGTGGAGCATCTTGGGAACACGCGAGGGTGGCTGCGACCATGCGGCAGATGTATCGGTTGACTGTGCGAATATTTGATCTGTAAGTCGCACTGGGAACAAATGATGATGAAAAAAAGCAATAAACGTACAGGCCGGTGCCGAGGAATCACGTAGCAGGCGGCATCAATCTCAGACGCCAGCGCCACCTTGGACGCACAGGCGGCAAAGTGGCCAATCAAGTTGGAGATGTTCATCAAGCGGTCAATCATGGCGCCGACGCGCGGGGCCGCGGCCGAAGTGGGCGGCGGCGGGTTGCGCAGAATACCCGCTAGCAGGTACATGTGCAGCGTGTAAGCGGCGTACGCCGACTCAACGAGCAAGAGCACCGCGGTATGCAGCTCGACGCACACGGCCGGGTCGTACGCCATCGCACAGCGGGCATTGGACGTCTCTGGGTCCAGGAAAAACACCACCAGCGGCTGCAGGTCCACAATGAGCCCGCCGGCGGCTTCGGCCAGCTCCACCATGGCGTCGGGCGTAAGCAGTTCCGGTCGAGCCACATGGAACGACCCGTCGGGTGCGGCCGCCGCCACCGATCCGGCGGTCGCCTGGTGCGCCGGGTTGGCCGAGTGCATTCGCGCATGGAACTCGAGCGCCTTGATCAGCAGCTTGCCGTAATGCTCGACAAACACGTCGCGCGGCCGCTGCGCGACGCCTGCGGTGGACGCAATCCACTGCCGAGCCAGCCGGTCCACAATCTCGCGCGCGCGCGAATTGGCCAGCTCGCACGCCATCACCGCATCGCTGTGCGCCAGTACGTAGTGCACCAGCAGCAGCGCCCGGAGATGCGTGTGTAACCCATCCACCGGACGCACTTGCGAGATGCGGTCCAGCCAGAAGCCCATGCACGGCGCGCCGCCGCGGTTGACCAGCCGCTGCCGCCAGCTCTCGGTCACCACGCGCGTAAAGTACTTGGGCTTGAACTCCCACCCAGAGTTCAAGAGCCGGTCAAGGTAGTGCATGCGCAGCTCTTTGCCGCGGTAGAGACGGACAACGACCGATCCCACTGGCGAGCGCGACGGCGGGGACGTCGCAGCGGTGGTAGCTGCCTCTTCTGCCGCCGTCAAGTAGGGCTGCGGCGACGACGAAACCCGCGGGACCGGGCTCATGGGTGCCAAGTAGCCAGCACCACCACCATCGGCACTGCTGGGGCTGAGAGCGCCACTGCCGCTCGGCATCACGGGCGGCGCCGAGTAGTTGGGTGGCGGAGGAGGAATGATGCGCGTGGGGTTCCACGACGGCTGTGGGCCCTGAGGCTCTGCAGCAGTCACCCGAGATGCAAACGAGGGAGGAGTCCAGCCAGCTGTGGAGGTACCCGGCATGGATGGAACGCTCGACTGACCCGGCACCGCGGATTGTGGGACAGGAGTACTGCCGACCGAGGGCGACTTGCGGTGCCCCCTGGCCGGCGGCTTTTGCGGGACTGGTGGCGGCGTCGCGGCGGTCTGCGCGGGAGACTGGGTCATTTCCATCATGTCGAACCGGCCAATCAGCCCAGAGACCGATTGCGCCTTGGGCCGCGAGCCAACCGTGTGCCCGTCACCGAGGTACCCTTGTTGTTGCATCTGCTGCTGTTGCTGCGCCGAAGCAGACATGCCGGCCGTCGGTGGGGTCACCACCGGCATGCTCATCACTGGTGGTGCAGAGGACGGCGGTGGCACTGCGTACATGGCCGTCCGGAACGGATCGGACCCAGGCGGCGACGTGTACATGGGCGAGCTCGCGGGTGTATCGCCAGCGCCGCCACCCCCGGCACTGAGCAGCCCTGCGGTCGAGAGGCTCTGGGCACGGCCCTGGGCAGAGAGAGCTGCGCTGTCACCACCACCACCGCCAGAAAATCCAGAGGTAGCGCCGTTGGGTCCAGTCTGGTACTCGGGCGATCCCAAAGACATGAACGGCGCCGCAGCGCCAGATGACGAAAGCAAGAGGTTAGGCGCACCGCTGCCTGTTGCGGTGGCGCTTGTCGCGGCGGATGTGGCAGCACTAGCGATGGCGGACGACGTGCGTTGCTGCGCCTGGAAATGCATGCGGGGGTCGTACGCCTCGTAGCTGGGCATGGGCATGGAGGAATAACGCGAGGTGGAACCTCCAGTAGTAGAAACCTGGCCACCACCACCGTCGCCAAAGGCATCCCACGGCATGATCTGTGGCGGTGGGGCAGCCATGGGAGGCGGGGCGCCGTACGGGGACGATTGTGGTGCGCCACCCGACATGGGAGCAGACATGGCCATCGACGTCACGGGCATCGGCATGCCTCCAGCAGAGGTGGCTGCGGCCGCTGCGCTGGACATGTCCAGCCCAGAACCGAGTGGCGGCCCAGCGCTCCCCATCATCGGCATGGGCGGAAGAGAACCGGGCTGGCCCATCTGCTGCTGCATACCACCGACCGACTGCGGGCGTCCGCGTCGCATTGGGCTCGTCGTGCCAAGGCTCTGGGTGCCCTGCGGCAGTGGCGGTGGCATGCCGCCGGTGAAGCGCTGGGGGATCATGGGCGCTGCCGGCATGGCGATCGGCTGCTGTCCGTACCCAGGTTGCTGCTGTTGCTGTTGCTGTTGGCTGGCGACGAGCGCGCTGGTAATGCTGGCCATGGCCACGGTGCCGGGGCAGGCCGGCCGATCGTGGTAAATGTTTTCGATTGGCACTGGCAGGCCGCGCATGCGGGAGATATCCGCCACCAGCTGGTAAATGGTGGGCCGGTGGCGAGGGTCCTCCAGCAGGCACCAGCGCACGAGCGCAATGATATCGGGCGAGAACGCCGGCTCGCGTGGAATATCGTACCGCGCATTCATGATCGCCGTCACCGACGTCGAGCCCCCACGCTCAAACGGCGTCGTGTAGTACATGAGCTTGTACAACATGACACCCAGCGCCCAAATGTCGACTTTTTCGTCGATCCCGCGGCCAGCGTAAACGTCGCACATTTCCGGGGCGCGGTATTGGATGGTCGTGTGCTGTGCATCATTTTTCGTTAGTTGAAAGAAATAGAGAAGTGAATAGAAAAAATATAAAGTACCCGCTGGATGTCCTCGTGCAGCGCATCCAAGTCTGTCTTGGAAACGCTAAAGTTGGCACTGCGCGGCGGCAGGATCTGCGGGGTGGCGGACCCAAAGTCGCACAGCTTGTAGTCGCCGTTGGCGCCGACCAGCAAGTTCTCGACCTTGATGTCGCGATGGATGACGGCCGGCTGGGCATAATGCATGCGTGCCACACCCTCGCACGCGTCTCCAAAGATTTTGAGAATCTCGTGCTCCATGAGGCGGTTTTGCAGGCGCTGATTCATGAGATCGACGCAGTGGCCGCCTGTATGTTTTATACCGTATATATATGAGGATGCGTGACCTTCATAAAAAAATATAAAGCGACCGTACCAGGACAGTACTCCATCAGGATGAACGTGTGCTGGCCGCCGCCGTTGCGGAACTCGGCGTCGATAAACGTCACAATGTTCTTGTGGCCGGTGAATAACCGCATAAACTGCACCTCGTGCTGCATCGAGCGCATGCCCTCGGACGTGGTGGTGGTCACGGCCTTGAGCACGCACACCTCGCCGGTCGGGTGCAGGCGCGCCAGGTACACGTGCGCCAGTCCACCCTCGGCCAGGAACCGATCGACGGTGACGCGGTGGTTGCCGACGGACATGTCGGAGCCGACGGGGACCTTCATTTTTATATTGCTATTATTACACCAGAGCTTTTTGGTTGCTGTATATATCGATATAATATCTGGCACGAGCTTGGCCCCTGAGTTGAGTAGCGGAGGGGAATGAGGAAGAGAGCAAAAAAGTGGCGCGCGATCAACTTCAAAAATGTACGGCCTACCGCGACGGCAACCGTCGAGAGTTTTTGGTTTGGGTTATGGAGTACGCCCGCTTCGGTCCGCAGGGAGAGCAGAGTTGAGAAGCATCCCATAATTTTCTGGGCCGCGCTCAAAATGCACCTGGCTCGACATAAAACAGTCTACAAAAGGATCCCAGTTTGGGGCTCTATGTTTTCTTTGGTTTCGATCGCGCACTGGGGCAGACATCGTCGCGTCAGTGACTGCCTGAGTGCATGTTCTCTCCTTCAATGATCCAGCACGCTACTTACCTTGAGGTCAACTTCCTTCCATTGGATTGTGCGATGTATGATTGGGCAGCTTGCCAACTTTGGACTTGAACAATAGCTGCACCTTCTTGTTGTTTTTTTGCGCGTTCATCATGCGTACGAGTGCACCACGATCCAACAATACAGTTGCCCTTGTTATGTACTGGATCAAGTCGTTGGGAGTTCCCTTTCAACGTCACACGTCAAATTCCAACTCGAATAAAACGAACAAATGCCCGCCGACACACGCACCCTCGCCTCGGTAGCGCTGGTATTCCCCGGGTCGCGCGCACTGCCGCCCGACACGGTGCTCATTCCATTGGCCCCATCACCATCATCGACCAACTCAGGAGCCCATAACCACCACATGCACTTGGCGGTGCACTTTCCGCCCTCGTACCCGACATCGGCTCCCTTACTCCGCCTGACGCCAGCACCCGTCGTACATCCGCTGGTTGATCCCACCGACGGCACCACCGTGCGCTGGGATGCGCTCTGGACCCCCTCTACGTTACCGGCCGAGTACGTGCGCGGCGTGGTGGCGTACCTGGCCGCGCACCCGCCGATCGCACGGTCAGTGAGTGTGAGCACGCCGGCACGCGCATCCATGGTCTTTACATCACCGCCGGTGTCCCTGGGCATGGCCGCCCCACCGTCGTTGACGTCCTCATCGTCTGGAGCATCGCGCACCGTATCCCCGCCGGTCGTGCCCCCCTCGCCCGTACGCCGAATGGCAGCTATGGCAGCCGCGGCGACCGCATCGCCGCCCATTAACGATGCGACGCTGGCCGCCCACACTGCCGCGACCGAGGCCGCCAATGCGCTGCGCGACGTATCGGCCCTGGCGCGCGCGATCGTGCTGGCTCACGGTTCGGGCGTTGGGGCCGCGGTCGTTGATGCGCCCGACTCGACGCGGCCCGCGATCGTCGCCGAGTTCCCGGCAGTGCAAGCGGGTACCGCCGCGCGCGCATCGCTCCTGGTCCTCAACTCGGCACATGCGGCCGACCTGATCCGGAACCGCGAGGCCCTTGGCGCCGCCGTGTCGGTGCTCGATCGCGAGGCGGCACGTGTGGAGGCGGCGCGGGTGCGGTACCGGGACGCGATCACTCGGTGGGACGTGCTCCGTGGAGACGCTCGATACAATGCGCAGGGCGCAGGGCGCCGTGCTGCGGACGCGGCGGCACAAAAGGAAGAGGTGCAGGCCGAGGAGGCCGCGGCGGCGGTCATGGCTGGCGGGTCGCTGGAAGAGGTGGAGGCAGCGTTGCGGCGGTACCGGGTGTCACGCAAGGCATGGCATGCGCGGATGGTTCGGGTGGAGGCTCTTGGCCGGTCGATCTGATCCAATTTATTTCACTTGTATTCTCTCCATCGAAAGCGCATATAAAGCGATTCGATTGAGGAAGCCTCCCGTTTGCGCAGTGAATACTGGATCCACGCATTCTCGTTATATTTGTTTGTTGAGTTCCTTCTGTTCCACAGATCCTCCAATTTTATGGAATATACTCCTGGAATCATTGTGCAATGCCCACTCCGTCGCTGCCAGCCCCGCGTATCGTGATTTTCAGCGCTGGATCTGAGGAAGCGCTGCTCGAGGACCTTCGTGGTGACGCCGCTGTGGAGCCTGTTCCTGCTCCAGTGTCGTCTGTAACTTTTCGAGTAGAGACCAGCAACGGACCGTACGACAGCGTGAGCCACCGTGAAACCGTCTCGTTTGCATCGGATGTCTCTGTGACAGTACAGACTTTTAGGTGGGGTGTGTGATCGGCTTCCCTTTTGGTGATTTCTCTATCGGCAGATCGAAAACCCATCAAAAATGTTGAACGTAAACAGGAGCCTCTGCCACAACCTCAAACGATGGAATTTTGCGATCAGCTGCACCCCATTCGCCAGCACAGTTGCCTAAACGAATTCGAACCGCTGGTAACACGACAGGATCTCAGCGCAGTTTCCGCCTGTTGGCCGCCTCTAACGTCGTTCGAGATTGCCCCGTGAGCACACCCGTCCTCTCATTTGCTCCAGAAGTACCGAGCGCTAAACAGTTCGAAATCGAATTTGACCCTGCGTCGGCCGTGCAATCAGCACTGTCGGTCGAGAATGGCAGCGATGTTTTCAAGGGCACCAATTCGGAATTGTTGGACAACTTTCCCAGCGAGAGTGGATATCTCATCGACCCGCCCATTCCGCACAAACGAAAGTTTGGGGCCAGAGAACTTGCGCAGCTTTGGATCCAGATCAGCCAGCGCCATGCCGCGACCTTTTGGAGCGTCGTGTCCGTGGTGGAACTTGCGATCGCCCTGTGGAACCTTCTCGTCACGCCGGTAGCGACTGCGTTTTTTTGCGACCTGCCGTCTTGGTGCCCCACCGTCTTTTGCTTGCTGGATATTCTCAAAGTGGTGGTGGTGGTTGCACTTGCGTTTCGACCAGAGGTCAACGAGTACGGCGAACTGGCACATGACTGGAGAATACAGCTCGTGTCTTCTGGTGAAAAGCGGCGGTGGCAGGCCCTTGCGTGTTTTCCCTTTGATTGGTGCTCGCTTGTCTTCTTTGGCCAGCGACTTGAGAATCTCAAATGCAGGATGGTTGCTGTCTACCTCTTGGCCAATGGCAAGGCAACTCTGTCGGTACTTGAGCATGAAACCATTACCGGCATTTCTTATCGAGCTCTTTACAATGCCAGGAGCGTTGCATTTTTTTTTTTGTTGTCAACAAAAGTGCTTATGGTTTTTCTCTGTAGTGACTTCCCATTACCATTGAGCGTTTTCTATGCGCTGCGGTTTTTGCGTGTTGGGTTCGCGATCCCGACCGTCCGGCGTTTCTTCCATTGGCAAATACCTTGTATCCCACGCAATGTCGGCAGTGTCCTCAAGTACCTTCTCTGAAATCTAAAGTGTCGAAAGGAGATTGGACTCACTCTCGTATGTGGAAAATAGGTGTCTTATCCTTGTCGTTTTTGTTTCACACAATCTCGCGTGTTGCTTTTGGGCTGTCGACGTTCATTTGACCGCAACCGGACGCTTTGCAGATCACTATCTGCTAGATCGACAGGGAGTACCGACCAGCTTTGCACATCGATTTGTCTTCAATTAGTACGAAATATCTCAGTGGAGCGTTGGTGCCGATTTCTCACACTCTGCTTCGGCTCAGTTACATGGGTCAGCGGTCCGTGTTCATGATCAAGGAAAACGTCAATCTCATGGCCGAGAGCTTGATGCAGGTTCATTGTTGATTGATTTTCCATTTTAGAATGTCTTTGGTATTGACATTGTGATAAATCAGTGTGTCGAGCTGCTCGTTACCTCGCTGACTTTTCATGGTTTGTCCCTATTCCATTTGTGATCGCACCAAATTGACATCAACATATAGCGCTATTTGGGCAACTCATCCCTCTCGTCAAGAGCCTTGACGATCAGGCTGAGTACCAAAAGATCCTTCACAGCCGCGAGGCGTACCTCAACTTCATGCGCGAACATATGGTTCGAGAGGAATTCCCTGCCACTTTGCAAGGCCGAATTTTGCTCCAGGGTTCGTTGTGTAAATCCATACCTTGAAATTAAGACTAACCTGATTGTGACCTCCATTGTCCAGAGCGATTCGAATTCAGTTGGCACCAAGGTACGTTGGTGCTCCCCCTTTTTTTTGAGGCACATTACCGTAAAACTGGAGTGACGGACCATTCAACAAGAATAGGCCTGGACATTGGCAAACTCCTCAGCGACCTTCCCGTCTCGCTTCACCACGATGTGCTTCGGCATCTCTATTGGGACATGTTTGCCAAAGTGCCCATGTTCAAGGACTCGGACGAAGCGTTTCAGCTCGATCTCATGAAGCGACTCACAACCGTGACGCTCCCGGCCAATTTTTACGTACGTCTTCTTCGCCCCTCTCTTGACAATGTATCATCATTGCAAAAGCGAGATAGGTGTGCAAATTCGGCGACTTGGGCGTGGAAATGTTCTTTATCCGACACGGTACATGCAATGTCCTCCCCGCAGACGAGTCCACCGTCCTCGCAACACTGGGTGAGGGATCATTTTTCGGTGAAATTGCGTTATTGGGTACAGGCCTTGGCCACAGCAAATGTTATTTTCTCGGTATTGACTGGAACCAACAGAGGACTGTAAGCGGACAGCGACCATCAAAACCGCGACCGAAACGCAACTGTGCGTGTTGACCAAGCCCAACTTCCACGCCACCATGATCGCCAATCCGGCGACCGCCAACGCCATCTACCGCGCGGCCAAAGAGCGGCGGCGGGCCGACCAGCTTCGGCATGGCCTTCTACCTCATGCAGTGCAGCAATTCGCTGGCGACCCAATCATGGTCCGGATTCAGTACGCCCGCAAGCATCACCGCCGTGGCGGTCCGCGGCGACGACGCCACCATGGCGCAGCAGTTGCTCTCCCCAAACGACTCGGCGGACGCCGAGTTGCATCGTGCGAGCCGCCGGGCACGCTAATGTCCGCCATCAGTGGCCGTATTGCCGCCATCAGCCACCACTTTTCGTCGTCGAGTGTTTTCCATCACCACCACCACTCTGACTATGTTTTGCTGTCGCGAAATGCCGCCCATACCACGAGCCATGAACCACCGTTGCTGCACCGATTCAGCAGCTATCTGCGTCGATCGGAAATGACAGACACCAGCAACTCGACCATCTACCATTCCATGGCCAGCAAGGATCTGTTCATGGCTCCGTTCAATTCTCAGGAGCAACTCTTAATGGCCCGGTCCACCGGTTCGTCCATCCCAAGTGCGCAGTTCGAGTCGGCGGCGCACACACTCTCGCGGTATAGCACTACCGAGCGGCACACTACCACCCCCCTTCCACGAGACTCGATGCGGACCGAGACTCACGCTCCTCTAACTTTGGCCGCGGTGCCGGCCGCATGGTTGGAAGCAGCGCCAACCACGCCCGGACTTGCCGTCACCTTTACGATGGCGCCGCCAATGTCACTGTCGCCGTTGCCGACGCGGCCTCGGTTTGTCACGGCCCGAGACTTGTTTGGCGAACCGGGCATCGTTCGCGCGCTGTCCAAACGGGAGCTCGTCTTTGGCCCTTCCACATCAATGTAAATTTTTTTTTTTTTTTTTTGGCGTAAATGATTCCCGACGAAATCACGGACGTTATTCTTGCTCTGGCGATCGGCGCACTGGCCCATGGCCTACCCCGCCCGCACGCGCTGACCGTGGTTGATCCGGCTGGTGTGCGCGAGGTGCTCCACTCCACATTTACCATTTTGGCCCCACTGACGACCCGTATCGCGCTCTTGTTGCTCCCGCACTGCACGTTGGCGGCCGCGGCATCGCAAGGCCGCACCGATATTCTGGCGCTTCGATACCGAATGGACATGGTCACGGACGATCATTTGAATCCCGCCGAATCATGGACGCCGGTCGTCAATGCTTCACGCACTGGGCATGCCGACACGCTTCGGTGGTTGCTGGCCCACATATACATTGATCTGACCGAATCTCAGGTGGCGATGGCGGTCGGGGCTGCGTCAGCCGAGGGCCATATAACCATACTTGACATATTAAAACCCATGATGGGGCCGAATCTCGGCGACTTTATCAGTAGAAACGATACGCTGGTCTCGACTGTAGCTGGCGGTGGGCATGTCCGGGTCCTTGAATGGTGGATCGCAGAAACCAACCACCGTGACTTGTTCGCTGCCCCACACATTGCCACGCAGTTGACCGACCACGGGCACGCCGAAGCGCTGGGATGGTGGCACGCGACGTACCCTCAGAACAACCTGGTCGAAACGTGGATATACGAGTGGGGGATCGAGGACTTGGAGGCGTTCGCCCGTACTGCGCCGTTTTCATTGTTGCGGTCGCTACTGGGACCGGCTTGCCAACCGAACCGTATCGACAGCCCCGTTCTGAAATGGCACGACCGAACGGTTCTCAAGGGCCTGACGGCGACGGGCCGGCCCGACGATTTGACATGGTGGGTCGCGACCCGAGGCCTGTTTCATGACGACCTGCTGGAAATGGCGCCGAGCCCGTCGCTCGACGTTCGCGGTGGCGTCGGCGTGACTCCATCGACACTAGCGTGGTGGTGGTCCCACACAGGCAACAGGGTAAGTAAACTTCACCTCCCCTTGTTTTCCGCCGACCTAGTCCGAGCCGCAGCGTCCGCGGACCGCATAGACGTGCTGGACTGGGCGTACGCGCACCGCCTGGTCGACCGCACGACCGTCAGCGTCCATGCGCCGACCGTGGACGCGATTTCGCGCAATCAACACGTGTCCGTGCTGACATGGATGCGCGCGCGCGCCATCTACCTTCCGGTGTTTACTAGTCTCCAAATCGAGGACGCGAGCGGGCGCGGGCACACCGACTTGCTCGAGTGGTTCGCACGCACGGCCCTGGTCCCGTTCCCGTGCGCCGGCGCACGCGGCCTCGACGAGGCGTCGATTCACGGACGCCGGGACACGCTTGACTGGTGGATACGGGCGTCGCGCGACCGGACTTTACCGAGAGGTCGGATCATGCTTGTCCATACCACCGCGGCCATGGACTTGGCGGGCGGAGTCGCGGTACTTGACTGGTGGCGGCACGTGGACCACGGGCTGGCGCTAAAGTACTCGGCCGAAGCGCTGACGGTGGCGTCTCGGCACGCGGCCACGGACGTGCTCGATTGGTGGGTTGCCAGTGGACTGCCACTCAAGTACGACTCGGGATTGCTTGCGAGTCTCACGCAAGAGTACCATGTGACGTCGGTGCTGGACTGGTGGTGGAAGAGCGGGCTGCCGCTGAAAATGACGCGGGTACTGTATGCCCTGCGGCAACGGGAAGCGCGGTTGCTTGCCGGTGAATCAGTCGTGGTCAATGGCGTATTGAAAACGTGGGAGACGGTGCAAGGTGCTCCGGCCGTTGGTGTGATCAAGTGGTGGGAGGATCGGGTGTTTTCGAGCAAGGAGGGAGCCAATCGCATCCAGTTTGTGGAAGAGGAGCTTCTAAAGGTCGTTTTGAGCACGCCCACCACCTCCCAACGACCTTTGCCCTCCTCCCGACGATCTTCGCTGATGCAGCGGATCAGGCGGGCACTTCCCTTTCAGTGAAAAACAACTTTACGTGCTTGCTACATTATAAATAAATTGGCACAATCTTCTGAATCGCTGAGCACTTCCACAATCTCAACTGCCGAAGCAGAAGCAGGGGCAGAGGCAGCAGCAGCCGCGGCCGCCGCAACCGAAACCGGCCCAGAGTTCGGATGACTTGCAGTCTGCTGCCCCGTCACCGCCCCGCGCCTCCTTGACCGGCGAACGTTCGCATTTTCATCGGCCGCCGTTCGCGGCGAGTCCACCGACGCTACGGCCGCCAACGGCGTGTCCAGGTCGTGCTCGCGGCAGTACGCGCGTCCCTCGGCTGTCCACGGCGCGGGTTCGTCGTCGTCGCGGCGCAGCTCAAATTGCCACACGGGCGTGCCCGAAACCCCGTCGTCCGGCCAGTACCGCACCACCTTGTACAGGCCGTCGTAGCGGACACCGTGGGTCGGCGCGAACCGAATCGGGTGGGACGGCGGTGCTAGATAGGTGGCGGGCACCGTGCCAGTGGCAGTGGGTGTGGACGGCGCAGATCCTCGGCGCGACGCCGCGGCAGCGGAAGTCCATGACGCTTTACCAT
Organism: Blastocladiella britannica; assembly: GCA_025349905.2. Lineage (NCBI taxonomy): Eukaryota > Fungi > Blastocladiomycota > Blastocladiomycetes > Blastocladiales > Blastocladiaceae > Blastocladiella > Blastocladiella britannica. The sequence continues at coordinate 30,090 of MU624614.1, forward strand.
TGGACCGCAGGACACGGACGGGCAACGACTCTCGCCACCGGTCGTGCGCATTGGCGCCCGTGACGGTATTGAGTGGCGCGCTGCATGTGCGCGCGAGCTTGACGGACGCAGTGGACATTTCCGTCATCGCTGCTGCCGCCGGTTCTTGGTCTGATGCGCCCCGTTCCTCGGGTTCCTGGGACGACGCCGATGATGACGCCGATGCCGACGCTGACGCTGATGCCGTCTTGTGCACTCCGGGCCCCGTGTATATAAACGTCTCGCCATGGTCCACATTGTCCTCGTACCCGCCCGCCAGCGCGATCGCATACGCGCCGCCGTTGTCCACACGGCCGCCGTCGATCCCGGCCATTTGCTGAATGTGCACGCCCAGCTGGGCCGCGGCGCGCCGGCTTGCAAACATTTGGCCGCTGCGAATCCCGGGAAGCTTGCCTCGCACGCGGTCAGAGGAGCCTGTGGTCGTTGTTGGTACCGGTGTTACCGCCACGACGGATGCTTGGCCTAATGGCGTGGTCACTATGGCCGTCGTTGGTCTCGCTGTAGTTGGTGTTGGAGTTGGGGCCGGTGTGGGTGTTGGCGTGGGTGCTGGCGTGGGTGCTGGCGTGGGGGTTGAAGCCGCACCCGCCGCCGCCGGCGTGTATGGCAGCAAAAATGATGACGTTGATAGCGATGCGGGTGTGGGTGGCGGCTCTCTGCGCAACTCAATCGTCAGCGTCGGTCCCGCCCGTGATGGTGGCGGTGGTGGTGGTGGTGGTGGCGGTGGCGGTGGTGGTGGCGGTCGGGGTCGGGGCGGTGGCGGTGCTGGGAATGCGTCCATGACGACAGGTGCTCCTTGCTGAAGGTTATCACGAGTGGATGAGCGCAGAGTGCGGCGGCGAGTTGGAAGATGAATGACGAATGGTTGGGCCTCGGCGAGGTATGAAGATGGAGGCGGCTCTACAGCAGCGGGGGTGGTAGGAGTGGATGGTTGCGGAGCAGACCGCCGAAGCAGCTCGGCAATGGTCAGCGACCCAGCTTGATTGCGCTGGAGTGATGGCCCAGACGAAAAGCACGGCGATTGTCCGTTGCTGCCACCCCTCGACACTACTGCAGCCGGAACCGGCATAGGCACGCCCTCGCGCGTAGCTGGACCCAAATTCGAGAACCGCGGCGGCGGGGGTAGCGGAAGCGGGTACCGATGGAACGAGGCGGTTCCATTCGACGATGACAAGGACGACGACGACGACCGGAGCTGCGCTTTACATGCCGGGCAGTACCACATGTCTACAGGTGGCACGCGGCGCAAACGCACGCACGCCAAGTGAAACCACTTGGCACAGTCGCCGTCGCACAGGATGGTGGCGTGTGGTTCTGCGTCCAGGCGCCGGCAGATCCCGCACCCGCACCGGTCGCAGACGGATCGCACGGAAAGGGGCGGGTTGGGCACGCACGCTTGGCATTTCTGGTCGGGCGGGTCGGCGGCAATCGCGCAGGTCGTCGACATGGGCGGGCGTTGTGGGCGGCTCAGCAGCCACGGCAGCCTCTCGTGGGCGTGAGGCGACGTGTCGTTCAGCTGCAGATTGGACGCGTGCTGCGGCTCTTGCAGCGAGTGGTCGTGGTGGTGATCGTAATCGTATCCACCTCTTGCCGCAGACGCCGAAGCCATTGGCACTGCAATGGACCAATGGTGGCCAGACCCATTGCCGCGCCGGTCTGGCTGACGCCCAGCGCGTGCGCGCGAATCGGCAACGGGGTCGTAATCGTCGTCAAGATCGCTCATGGACGACTCGTCGGCGGGTCTGTGCCATTCCATATCTTCCTCCTCATCCTCCTCGTGATGGTGGCGATGGTGGCGGTGGTGTCGGCGGGCAGGGCGGGCAGGAAGCGGGGTCTCCCCTAAGCTGCTGTGTCGAGACCGATTCAAAGCCTGGTTGCGCCGGACTGCGGCGTCCAGGTGCGCCAAATGGGATTCCTCAAACAGCACCGCGGTGATGCTGGCAAGGTCCTCAAGCGGTGGGCCCAGGTAAATGTGCGAGAGGTGGTCGAGGCCGAGGTCAGCGAGCGACTTGAATTCGTTAACCTGTTCCATTGTCCATGCCATTGGTGAGATGTGTGCCCTTGGCCCAGGCGCTCGTTAGAGAACGACGTACGAGAATGGATTTCAGCGGATCCAAGTACAGAACGCATGGCGGGTCGGCTAGCAGCATGAACCGGCGCTCGACGCGCGCGCGCACCGCGGCCATGGGCTCTGCCGTTGACAGAAACGGAATGCGCGCGACCGGGTGCGGGTGGACGCGCGTGTCGGCGCATAGCAGAAAGTCGATCTTGGTCGGCAGCTCTACCTCCGGGTGGCCCGCGGGCGGTCGTGGTGGTGCTGTAGTTACTGCTGGCTCTGTGCCAGTCCCATTGGCACTGCTCCCAGGAGCGACCTGGTCCTTGACCTCCTCCTGCTCAACGCGGACGACGAGAACGAGGTCGTTGTCATTTCCATCTTCGTCTTCGTCGTCATCTTCGCCAGGCTGAGATTGCTGCAGTACGTCGTCGTCGTCGTCGTCGTCGTCGCTGGTGTGTCGTCGTGGCGGGACCAATGGCGCAGACGGTTCAGCGGCCACCGCCAATGCTTCACGCGTCGGCGTGGTGGCCAGGTGACTCGAGTGAGAGGGCAGTGCAAGCAATGCGGCAGAGGTATCTATGGCAGCATGGCCGAGGTCTCCAGGGCCGTCGCCGCCATTGGCTGGCAGTCGTTGGGTTGGTTCGGTGGTAGTGCGACGGCGCTTGCGTGGTGTCGGGTCGGGGTCGTCCATGAATGCAGGTACTGCGGATGCAGCGGCGACGGCAGCAGCAGCAGCAGCCAGCGTCGACGACGACATTGGGGCGACGTGGTGCTCTAGCATGCAGTGCAGTTGATTGAGATTTACACAAAACTCACAAAAAGAAATCGATCACTCAGGACTTGGGACTCAGGACGCGAACCGCACGTCATTCGCGCTCGCGCTGCTCCTCCCGTGCCCGCCTCTCCGCTCCCGCAAAGAACCGTGTCCACGCCGACCCGCCAACAGGCACCTCCACCTTCTCCAAGCGCGAATTCCACTGCCACACACTGGCGATCCCGACCTCGGCCACGTACGCCGGCAGCACCGCAAGGTACCCAAGCCCGACCGCTGCAGGAGCGTGCGCGTCGTCCGACAACGTCCATTGCACGTTCGGGCACTCGCTCGCGATCCTCTCCGCGACACGCGCGTGCGGGAACCCTCGCGCACTGATTTCGACCAATGCCCCGACAGCAATCGCCCGATCGACATTGCGCACCACCCGCGGCCAAACCCTCGCGTCAAACACCGTTGCCAAGTGATCGACCCCGTGGGCGCTCGCGTACTTGCCAATCAGGTCCAGGTGGCCAATCACCCGCGGAGTCAGCGCGTCCACCATGGCCAGGTGCGCGTCGTAGTACGCGCAGTACATGGCCACGGGGTCGCCGCCAAACGACGCCAGCGCTGTACCCCACGCGTTGGCCGAGAAATCAAACGGGTGCTCGTGGACGTGATGCACGGACCCGACGGTCATGAGTGGGACGTGGCGGCCCTGGGTCACGGACGCCAAGTACGATGCCAGCGACGCGCAGTCGGACGCATTCACGTACTCCGTCTCACACCCAATCACGAGGTCGATCTGGCCCGCGTACTTTTGCTGTAACCGGTCGGCCTCGGCCAAGAACCCTGCAAATTGGGTCTGCAGCGCTTCCAAAGGCATGTCGTTCTATTTTATGTATAGCCATTTAAGTATTTTTATCTGAAAAGGAGAGAAGTGGTGTTACCGGACCTCCTCGGGATACAGGTACCTTCGATCGAATCGGGGAACGTGCTCGGTCAGCGCATACGTCTCGAATCCCTCGGCAATGGCCGTGGTGACCATTTCTTCCAGCGTTCCTTCGGCGTGCCGGCAAAACTGGCCCGAGTGCGAGTGAGCCGAGACGGGCATTTTTATATTTATTGAGCTAATGAAAGAGCCACCGTCGTTCAAGGAGCCAACAACACGCGGCGAGTCAGCAGCCACCGGATCGGCCTTTGCCCGTCCTCGGCCATCACGATGCGCGACATGATCGTCTCGAACCCGTTGGCCGCCGTGAACCCCCACCCCCACTCGCCGATCCTCGCCACGATCGCACGATCATCGCTCGCCACCAAGTCCGCGGAAGCATCGCGCGTGAGCTCGCCATCCACCAGCAAGTTGCCGTGATGCGTTGGGGACTGGTGCTCGGCCACCCACGCGTCCAGGGACATGTCGCGCGGCAGCTCGAACGTGGCTACCAGCAGCGCCGCTCCCACTGGTACCAGTTGCCTCAACCAGGCCGCGGATGTGCGCGGTGGTAAGTACCGGTGCATGAGCACCAGCGCCAGTGGTGGTGGTTGTGGCATGCCAAGGGAAGCGGAGCTGAGTTGAAGGAGTGGAGCCACCGACGCCGGATGCACACGTCCGTGCGAACGCAGCTCGGCTCGCACTGCGTGCACGCGGTCGCTCAGCTGCAAACGGTTCGCCAACGCCTCGGTGCGCGCGACCGACCCTTTCCATGCATCTAGGCCGAGCCCGTGCAAGTGCGCGTACGTGTGCGCCAGCCACGCCAAGTCGCGGCCTGCACCGCACCCAAGGTCGAGCACCGTGCCTATTGGTCGCGGTGGCGGTTCATCATTGGCGACGGCTGGTCCCCATAACAGACGCGCCGCGTGAGCCACCGCCGGTGACGGGTCAAACGGCAGCCGCATGCCGCGCACCATGAGCTCTGGTAGAACCTGATCGGCACCACTTGGTTCCAGCATTACCACTCGAATAGTTGGGTCTGAGAGGCACGACGACCAAAACCCGCGCATCATCGCCACGTACACGCGGTGCAGGGTCCACCCGCTCGCAACGATACTGTGCAAGAGCCTTCCAAGATTCTCGGCGCGGCTTTTAGTGCCATCAAAGTCCCATGAGGACGGATCAAAATCGGGGCCAGGGTCAAAGTACTCCGCCAATGAGTGAATGTCGCTGTCATTGGAGTCGACCAGAATGGAAAACCGCCGCTGTCGGTCAGGAAGCAGCGACCATGGAAAATCGGCGCGCGAGGCCGTCGTGTGGTCAAAAGGAAGCGAAAAGCTCCGGTCAATGTGGCATTGTCGGTAGGCGGCGGTCGAGCGCAGGTCCACCAAGATGGGAAAGCCGTTATCTGGTTCTGGGCACGGCGTCCATACCGTCCCGAACGGAATTCGTTGTTGGGTTTGCATTATCAAATTTTGAAATCTATTGACGGCGCCAGAGCGCGGGCACAATCACGGGCTCCCAGGTAATAATGGCGGTGTGCGCCTGGATGCACGTGTACTCGAACCCGCCAAACGATACGCGAGAACCGATGGCGTATGTTGTCCCACTCGCCCATGGAGGTGGTGCCAGTGCGTTTGCAGTTACGGGTGCACGCGACGGCAAAGGTGGAAGTGCCCGAGCAGCAGATATGGGGGCAGGTACGGGTACCGCTGCCGCCGCCACCGTTGCAGGGGCAGGTGACGGAGCAGGAGCTGGACTCGGTGCCAACGCCCTCGCGGCAGCCGACGAACCAGCAAACTGCGGAAACTTGCTGTTCGGGTACTTGAGAATGCCCGGGTCACAGACCGGTCCCCATTCGGCATGCACTGCGTCGATGAGCGACCGCGGATCGCCGCATGGCCGGTCACCGCTCATCTCCCAGAAAAAAATCCCGGCCAACCCCTTGTCGGCCACGTACTGGCACTTGGCCCTCACCGACTGCGTCGTGTCGTACGTCGCGAACTCGCGCGTGGTGGCATTGTACGCGGACGCTGCCTTGGTGCCGTCGTCCCATGACTCGACAAACCCCGGCATCGGCATCTGCTTGTAGTCCCCGACCGCGGGCTCCCAAAAGCCCGGGTACGTCACGGGTGAAGGGTTGAACGATCTTCCGAGCCCGTCGGTACCGCCAAAGAACCGGCCGTACATGGTGGCGCCAATCGAGAGCTTGGCGGCGGGTACACCGGCCGACAAGTACGCGGAGACGGCCTTGTCGACGCTCAGGCCCGAGACGGACGAGTCATACAGGTTGGTCTGGTGGTACGCGATGGTGGACCAACTCGGGCCCGAGAAATCGTACGTCATGAGCGCAATCTCGTCCAGCACCGCCGCGTACTGGGGCAAGAGCGGCGCCAGCGTGGCTGTCAGCGCGTCGCCGACCTGGACCGCGATCGTCAGCAAGTACGGGGGGGAGCCGTCGGCAGGAGCAATTGCATCGAGCCCCGCGCGCAACTTTTGGCACAGCTTCAAGTACGCGGCGCAATCAATGGTGATCCCGTTCTCCTCCAGGTCCAGGTCGATCCCGTCGAACGGGTAGTTTTGCAGCAGAGACTGCACGCTGCGCACAAACGTGTCCATGGTGGCCTCGCTCGCCAGCACCGCGTTGAGCGCACCGCTGAGCGTCCACCCGCCAAACGAGGCCACAACGCGCACCGGGTGGCGCTTCTTCAGCTGCCAGAGCTGGTTCATGCATCCGGCAACGGTAGTATCGGCGGGATCGTTCCACGAGTCGCCGCGGTCCAGAAACTTTTGGTCCGTGTCGGCCCACGGGTCGGTGAACGCGACCTGGCAGCGGCCGTCGACCGACAGGAACGCGTACTTGATACGCGTGATCTTGTCGGCGGGAATGTCCCATGGCATGAATTTGCGGGCGTAGATGCCCCAGTTGGCAAAGTAGACGGTCACTTGCTTGCTTGCTGCTGCTGTCATGATACTTTATTGTTCCTGTCGAGTTTTCTTGAAAGAGAGGGCAACTGTTGCCTTTTATGTGGATCCAAATAGAGCAAACCAGATCAAGACACCACCTCCTAATCAAGGTTTCCAAGACCGCTGTCCGCCACCATCCAGCACCGGAACACGAGGCTCACGCGGTCACCGACCCGCTCAATGAGCCGGCCGTCCACCTCGTCCGCCGTGCGGCCTCGGATCCCATGCGTCCACGCGTCGCGGGCCTCGCCGCTCAGAACCATCAGTGATCGCGGCGGCATGTACTCATGCCTTTCCACGCCCTTTTCTGGATCCGCCCCACCAGTTGCATCAGATGGAACAGGCACGAAGTCCATGGTCGACCCGGACCCAAGCGACAGCGACGCCAGCACCCGCCCAAGATCCGGCACATCGACGTGCGGCGGGATCCCAGTTCCGCGGGCGTACCGCGACACCGTGACCTGAAACGGCGGCGCGACCGTTCCCGCCGGCACTTGCATTGCAGAGTGAATGGCCGCCATGACGCGTGGAAAGTACCCCGCCAACCAGGGTGGGATCGGTGGTGCCGCCGCAGACTCGACCTGGAACGAGGTGTACTGGAACGCCGCACCGTAGTGCACCACGTGGCGGCCGTGTACGGGGATCCAGGCGGTTGCGGGGACCTGCTCGTCAATAGCGCGAAGCAAGTCGTTGGCCTCGGGTTCGGTCAGCAGGTCGCGGACCGTGTGTAGGCCTGGAATCGGCGGGGTCATGGGCCGGTCCGGCGCAAACGATGGCGGGGGGTTAGGCAACATCTCGCGCCGCACAAATGCCGCATGGCCTAGGCGAAGGTTCTGGCCATTCGTGGGCAGGAAACGCGTTGGCTGTGCATGGAACCGATGGTAGGCGGCCAGGGCGGCCGAGCTCGACGCAAACCAGACAAATGAAAAGCTCTACTCTGCCAGATGTGTTTAATACGCGGGTACTGTCTGCTCCGTAAAGAATACCTTTCCAAGGGGTAGCCATGTCGCGCGCACAATGGCCGAGTCGGGAACCAGGTCTGCTACCACCTCGTCAAATGTCGCCTGCGTGATGGCAAGAAAGCCCGTTGGCCCGATATTCAATAGGCACAGGCAAGTGCAATCGTTTTCATCGTTAATGGTGGTCGGCACATTGAAAAACATCGCGTCGGGATCGAGCCGGTACCCGCGCGCAACACCGCACTGCAATGTATAGGTCTTGAGCGCCGGATCATTCTTTTGCAGCACACCGGGCGGGCGAATAGACATTTTATCGCAAAGAGCTGCTACATTTGGTACGCATTTTCGGCAATCTCCTTCCGGCCAATGGCCGTGATCTCAATGGTCTGCTCCACCAGCTCCTGAGTTAGCGGCGACTCAATGTCTTCGGCCAGCGCCAGGGCCAGCCGCACCGCGTTCTTGATCTGCCGCCCGTTCATGACGGGAACCGACAGCTTGTCGTAGTCCAGGTGCCCGACCTCGATCCCGGACACGTTGGCCACCAGGTTCAGCCACACTTGCTTGCGCGCTTCGCGGGCCAAGTGGTCGTACCGAAGCGCCACGGTCACCCGCGACTCGAACGCCGGATCAAAGTCTGTCACCCGGTTGGTAGTCAGGAAGATGATCCCTGGGTGGTACTCGAGTAGGCGCAGCATCACGCACACCATGGCGTTGCGCACCACGTCGGAGCCCGACCCGGACGACCGCTTTTCCAGGAACGTGTCGGCCTCGTCGCTGTTTTATTCCATGGATGTGAGTTGAATGATAGTCAAACAAAAAAAAAAAGGAAAGGACAAACGAACATGAGAATAAGTGCGTCCCAGCCGGCACAGAGTTCGAGCACCGATCCCATACGCTGCTCCATGGCCTCGGGCGTGGTCCCCAGCTCGCCCATGGTCACGTAGTACAGCGGCTTGTGCAGCAACTCGGCGATCGCCTCGCCCGTCAACGTCTTGCCCGTCCCCGGTGGGCCATGGAGCAAGAACACGGACCCGCCCGACTTGGAGCTGATAATGTCGGTGAACTTGGCCTGCGTGGACTTGCCGCCAAACTTGACGAGCGCGCGGATCAGCCGCTTGCGTTCGGGCGCAATCACCAGCTGATCGAACGCATGGTCGTTGAAGTGGATGTCCTGCAACGCCTCCACCAGCACGTGGCCCCATGCCTTGGTGGAGAAACTGAATCCGACCACTGCTGGCCACACCAGCGGGTGGAAGTGCGCGGGGAGTGTCCGGTACAGCAGCATGCCCTCGCCGACGGGCGGCAACTTGTTGGCGTCGCGGCCAAAGGACGGGTCGCTCAGCATGCGCTTGTAGCGGGCGGACGCCGCCATCATCGCCAGCGTCGCCTCGTCCGAGCCTTGCGAGGGTAAATGGCCCAGCAGCAGACCGCGTTCCGAGTCAATCACCAGCCGGCCCGAGGACGCCGTTGGGACCAGCGACGTGTGCTTTTGCTGGTTGTGCGCAAAGAACGCGCCGGCCGAGTACTCGACGAATGGCGTCTCGGTCTTGGCCAGAAGCGCGACGCATTTTGCGCCGCGACCGGTCAAATGCGATGCCTCCCCGCCGTCTTTGATCGGCACCACGACCCCCAAGTCGGCGAGAGAGCGGACCTGTACAAATATGGTCGGTAAATTAACAACAAAAAAAAAAGGAAAAGAGTATATCATACCTTGGCGCCGGTCCAGCCCGAGTACACTTCCTCAAACTCGACAATGGCCCAGAACCGGCCAAACGGAACCGCCGATTCCATGCGAATGTGGAACGAGGTCTCGGTTTTGAACAAGGTGCGCTTTTCCTCGTACCACGAGGTGCGCACACGGTACCCGGCCTTGACGGACCCGCCCACAAGCGATGTCGGGCCCGCCACCAGGTTCCCGGGTTTGTACAGCTCTCCCAACCCCTCAAACTCGACCGAGCCCATTTCAATTGCCACCTTGTTGGCGGCAATGGTGTTTGCGTAGTGGGTTTCCAGCGAGATGATCAGATCGTCCAAGCCCAGAACCGAGATGGTGGTGAGCGGATCGGGAACCTGTTATTCCGTTGTGAGTGGGAATCCTCCAGTGGGAACTCCGTGAAGGTTACCTTGAAGCCAAGAACGCTAAACAACGCCACGGCGTGGTGCTGCGCGTAGCGCTTGGCGCCGTCCCGATCCTCGTCGTCCACGGCAACCGTGGCATTGTAATCGCGCAACGTGAGCTGCGTGGCACGCAGTTTCCCCAGCGCGTAAAACAGCTGGATGGCAGGAAGTTTGCGCGACATGGGCGCGCCGGGCACCAGCGCCTTGACCAGACTGAACAGCCCGATCTGGGTCGGCGTCAGCTCGGGACCGGGCAGAAACTGGTACTCGTAGGCGGCGTCGACCACGCGCTTTTCAAAGTAGCTGCCCTTGGCATCGAGATCGACGGCAGCCACGGCCGAGGCCAGGTCCGGGATGGGAGTCCTTGCCGGCAGCGGCGGTGGGGGCGGCGGAGGGGGCGGACCGGACATTTTTATATGAATTGCACTCAATTGAGGTTTTCCTGTTGGTGAGAGTGAAAGTTCGTACAACCTGGGACGGTTTTATACGCTCGCGGACAAGGATCTTGGCAGTGGCAAACCTCTTTGTCCATCTTGGCAACTCCATAG
>MU624615.1:1974-40452 GCA_025349905.2 Blastocladiella britannica
CCCCCTGGACAATGGCAGTAACATTTTGAGCATCCAGTTTGTGAACCTGTACGGATTCAACAACGTGCAAACGAAAAATTACCCAGTTGACGTCACAGAGCTCGTCTCCACTTTTTTGGGTGTCAGCGGTAACGTCGTTGTTGATTATTACGGAAATCGCGTCCAGTGCGTTCTTGGTTCTCGTCCCTGTCAACATTTAGAAAAACTGACGAAATGCCAACTACCAGGCCGTTTACCCTCTTCAACCTGTACAATGGCGTGCGTACACCAACCACTGCAATCTACACGAACGGATCCATCTTGCCTCTTGGGCCCTCGGTCAAGTTCAGCACTGGCTCCACCACTGTCCCACCGGATAGCGTCCCGCAGATCGTGCAAAATGTCATGTGGGCCTCGCCAGGGGGCGCAGTTCTGGCGTTTTTCGCTGGCAGCTTCATTCTCGTGATTTTGTCCACGCTCATCTTTTTGTATTTCAACCGGCAAATTCCCACCGTGCGCCATTTGAGCTTCCCATTCCTTGCCGTCATCTGCGTTGGGTGCATCCTTATTCTGTCGAGCACATTGGCCAGTCTTGGCACTCCAACCATTGCCACTTGCAATACGTCCAAATGGCTCTTTACCTATGGCGTTGAGATTGTCCTTGCTGCGAGTACAGCAAAGGCGTACCGGGTATGATATTTCTCTTTTCTGGAGACACTCCTCATCCCACCATTCATTTGTGTTCCTTTTCAGATCTACACCATCTTTGAAAACAAAAAGCTCGTCAAGGTGACCCGGATCAATGACAAGGCTCTGTTTTCTGGACTCGGGGTCGTTATGACACTCCAAACGGCTTTTTTGATCGTGTGGACGGTGATGGAGCCCCCAACTCTGCTTGTGAGTAGTGGACGCACCTTTATCCACACTGAATGCGACCCAAAGACCTCCAACTTCCGTGTTGCGATGATGTGCGCGACGATGGTGTACAACGGGTTGATCATGCTTGCCTTCTTGCTGCTCGCGTACAAGGTCTGATCCGTTATTTTTTCTTCGCATTTGCTTATTTTTTTTGCTGATTCTTTTTGCAACAGACGCGTAATGTGACCTCGAGCTACAATGAATCCAAGTACGTGCGCTTTATTTTTACCTCTGCTCCCCAGTCTGATTAGTGAAATTTGATACTGTTATGGAAAATAATAAACCAGATTCATGTATGTGTGTGGCCAGACCATCACACTGTCGTCGATCGTCATTACTGCGTTTGCCGTGTTCGACTTCGGGCCATCCCAGCTTGCCGCGTTTTTTGTCAAGCACGCAGTGATCTTCTTTGCCACCTTCGTCACCTACTATTGCTTGATCGGTCGCCTCATCTTGGACGTACGGGCCACTGCTGCCGCCGCCAGTGCAGCTACACAGCCTTCCCCCGTACCGAAACCAGGTGGTGGGTTTGTCGACCCCATTTCGAGCAAGGTCAGTGCTGATCAAGGAGCTTCTAGTGTGAGTTCCAACCCAAGTATTGCCAACCAGGCGGTATGCACCATATTTTTCAGTTTTAGCTTTCCTTCATTCGATTAACCAGACGCGGCACGTTGTTTTCAGAGCTCGGGAGGTCCGCTACTCAAGAGCACGCTATCCGTCCTCAAGGTTGGATGGTTTGCTCGCTGGATTACCTGTAAAGTTGTACTTTTTAGCTTTGAGGGTATGCGCTTATTCCAATGATCCAAACTGAACCCGCACCACTCACACAACAATAAAAAAAAATAGGACAATTGACCATTTCTCCAGTCAATGGAAATGGGGTCGGTTTGGGCACTGCCCTCGACTTGGTCACATCCGTCGTGGACCCGCATCCAGGACGCGCACCGGAATGCGTCGAAGTGTTCTCATCTGGCCAGTCATGGCTGCTGCAGTTTGACTCTGAAAAAGAGCGCGCAAAGTGGACGCAACTCCTTCGCACGATCGCTGCTACAACCTCCACGACCAGCAAGGACACAAAGCAAAAGATTCTTTCCTCGATCAAGCAGTCCGTTGGCGGTCGCTCGGCTTCCGCAGTTCCATCGTCAGCCATCTCTCAGTCATCTCACAGTGGCCTGCCTCGAGTTGGAACTGGTCTCGTTCAAGCTCATAGCGGAATGGCAGCCCAGGGATCCACGGGCTCGGGGCCACTGCTGCGCCCTTGATAGAATTTGGTTTTTCGAGAGAAAAATATACTTTATTCCATGATGATCACTCCCTCCTTTTCATCGCGAATATCCTTGAGCACCGCCCGTGTGATTTGCGACATTTTCATGCCACTAATGGTGAGCTTCTTGAGCGAGTTGTTGGCGATGAGCGATTTGAGGATCTGCGCAATGCCAGCCTCGCTAAACAGGTTGTGTCCAAGATCCAACTCACGCAGCGTATAAGTCGAGTCCATGGCCTTGACAATCATTGGGACCGCCGCATCCGTCAATCGGCAATGAGCAACGGAAAGCGCGCTGCACGAGTTGTTTTTCCCAAGGAATTGGATGATTGGCGTGCCCCCTGCCTCGCCAAATCCGCTATAGGCCAGATTTACCGATGCGAGAGTTGCTGAGTCCTATGCACATTAAATCAGTCGTTGGGAATGGATGGGCAAAAGATTTGAAGAGTCGGTACCTTTGCAAATCCGAGAAAGTTGGAAATACCCTTGAATCCAATATTGTTCCACGCCAGATTGAGATCGCGAACAGCATCGTTTGACACGAGGCTTTTTCCAAGCTGTTTTATTTGTCAAGTTGCATGAGTCGTCATGCTCAACAACAAAAGAAATTTTTGTGACAAGATACCTCGGTTGCGCCAATATTGGCAATCCCATTATGGCTTAGATCGAGTGACACGAGCGAGCGATTGTTGAGGAACATGCGTGCAAATGCCTTTGCTTCCGCATCCCCCAACTTGTTTCCGCTCACTGACAGCGTTTTCAGCGTCACGTTATCCACAGCGCCCTCGGCAATGGCCACGCCGCCCTCGCTTCCAAGCAAGTTGTCGGCCAGAATGAGATCGCGGATCGTAATGTTACAGGTCAGCATTTCCCCTATGGCGATACCTCCTGCTGCACCGAGCGCGTTTCCAGTCAGGTCCAAGTGCTGGATGGTGCGGTTCATTTTGAGGACGTGGGCAAGAGCCACGGCTCCGGCACTTCCTATAAACAAAAATATGAATCAGCGATCCAAATCATATATACTCCACATGCGTACCAAGCCCACGGTTTGTGAGCGAAATGGAAGTCAAGTTCAAGGAGCGAGTGAGAGCCGCGACCGGAATCGTCCCATGGACCTTGCATGCTGCAAGATACACCTCGGTCTGCGTGTCTTTTGGGGGCGATGCATCCGCTACAACATGAACAAAACAGAGGCCGGTGTCAGAGCGATCTTTTTGGTAAAGCGTTAAATGTATTTCGGACAAGACCAACCTGCTGGAGTGAGATGCGCAATGAGAACCGAGATGATGTCCGGCTCTTCGCCTTCCTCCTCGCCCTCTTTTATAGGATCGGCTGCAGTGTCAGAGTTGCTGCCGGTAATCGCCAGGTCGTCGGCGGCAGAGCTTGCAATTGGATCCAGTACAGCAGCGACTTCAGTCATGACTAAATAATTGTGGGAAATGTTGCTAGAGATAATAAATTCCCAAAACAAAATGTAAACTCAACGGCGCTTCTTGCCCGCCTTGGTCTTCTTTGACTTTTTCTGGTCGATCCGCGCCTGAATGTTCTCGGCTATGTGACCAGACACAAGAGTGAGAAGCAATAAAATAAATGAGAAATGAAAATGAAAAAATAACGTACTGCGCTTCTTGACCTTCTTGCGCAAATCGTCGGCAACCGTGTTCTTGCGCTCGGACCAGCCCTCGCGCTGCTTCATCTTCTCCTTCTCCTTGCGCTTCACGGCCTTCTTGAGCAGCGCCGTGTCGTCCTTGATCTTGTCGCCGGCCGCCTGCGCAATCGCCTTCTTCCATGCGGTGCGCTCCTTGATGGCCTTGGCTTTCTCGGGGTTCTGCTCCTCGAGGATGGCAATGCGCTCCTCCTCGCGCTCTGCGCGCGCAAGCTGGCCCTTGACGTCCTTGTTGGCCGGGCCGCGCTTCTTCTTCTTGTCCTCGCCAAACTCAATGTTGCCAAAGCTGATGGCCTCGTTGATTTGCGTCGCCGACTTTTTCGCGCTGCCAGACTTGCCGGTTGCGCTATCCGCAGGCTTGTCAGTGGGAGTCGTCGACAGGATTTGCTACACAACGGCACAATGCAACGTCAGTAAGTCCATTCCAAAAATAAAGAAATGACGAGTCCGTACGCCGTCCGTGCTCGCCTTCTTGATCTGATCAATGGCGCGCTGCTTCTTTTGCTTCTTCTTGCCCTCCTTGCGCTGCTTGCGCTTCTCCTCGGCCGTTTGCGGGGTCTTGGCAATTTTTGCCAGCTTGCGGCGGTTTTTCGTGACTCGCGCTGCTTGCAGAGCCGCGCGCTGTTCGGCGACCGTGCGCGCGGGACCAGAGAGAGATGGGTTGATCAAGGTCGCGTCAGCCTCGGTTTCGTCGTCATTGCTCTCGTCATCTCCGTCCTCGCTGTCGTCGTCGTCACCGTCGTGGTCGTCGCTATCCTCGTCCCCAGATGACGCGGCAGAGGCAGCAGCGGCGGCAGCGGCAGCTTTGGACATGGCGGCCTGGCGCGCCGTGACCGAGTTGTCGTCGTCTAGCGCAAGGCGCGCGCGCTTTACCGCGCTCCCGCCCTTTTTGTGGTCTGCCAGCTCCACGACGCGTTTCTTGTGCTTGTGGAAGCGCGAGTCAAGCGCCTCCTCAATGTCGGCCGCAAACCAGTACTGCGATGGAACCAGGTTGACGATGCCGTCGATGGCGCGGCTCGTCGCCTCGATGGCTGCGTGGAGGTCCTCCAGGCTCGGGAAGTCCATTTTTTTTCTTGTGGTAATATCGTTGAAGAGAAATACTTAATACTTAATAATATACACGTGCCGTTGTCAACAAAAAAGTCCGGCGCAGCCCGAGTTGTGCCTGAAAATCCCGAAAGGGGAAAAAAGGCAATATGGCACATTGACCTCAAAAACTGAAACATTATTTCCTTGGACAGTGGCACCTCCTTTTGAAAGTTGCCAATCAGCAAACAAATCAACACGACCCGACCGTAAAGCATGGCAGACCAGGCCCAGCCTGCTCACGCTGTCCTTCCGGATCCGGACGTATTTCGACCCAATTGTTGCGGCGGTGCTCAAATATCTCAGTGCAATGGGATGGGGAGGATCAAAGTGGGGATGTTTTGGGATGGAGATCTCCAACACATCACCTTACTTTCCTCCAAGCAAGAGGTTTGAGTTCTTTGAATATAACCACTGGCCAGGCCTATTCCCACTACCTCCAGCTTCTTCATAAATTCTACACCAACTGCACAACCACCATCTGCCACCTCCCCAGCCTAATTCGCAAGAACTCTCAAATCGAGCTCTCTATTCAACGCCTTGTCATATGCGCACACTGCGCCATCAAGCAGGTCTTCTTTCTGCTAAAGTACATGATCCTTCAACGATTTGAAGAAGTGGGGGAGGCCCATGGCAGGTTTTCGCATGCAGCTGCTGAGGTCATGTCCTGGGATGTGTGATGTTCGCTGTTCAGAGGGGCACTGTGATCTGGGTTGGTGGGAAAGACTAAGAGGTTTCTGGTTTAATACAACTTATATTTTAGTCAATATAAGTGACTCGCGACCCAGAGCCCAGGACGCGGCACTGGTCGCGAGCGTCCCTTTTATACCCCACTCTTCCACTGCCTTCGTTGGTTAGGTGACCATGGCCAACATTCCACCACGTTCCACCACATGTGACGCCATGATCGTCACGCATTGCTGCCAAGGCCCGCTGGGT
The DNA here is from genome assembly GCA_025349905.2 of Blastocladiella britannica. Lineage (NCBI taxonomy): Eukaryota > Fungi > Blastocladiomycota > Blastocladiomycetes > Blastocladiales > Blastocladiaceae > Blastocladiella > Blastocladiella britannica. The sequence continues at coordinate 7,827 of MU624615.1, forward strand.
CTTGCACAACCAAGTCGAGCTTCTGGCCTATAACCGTGCATGAGTAGATGACGGGAATAGTGGCCCAGACGGAGCCGTGTATCCGATTGTGAGGGGTTTGTACCTGGCTGAGTGGAGTGCAGGAAAAAATAAATGTAAATTTAGGGTCCATTGAAGCTCATCACCCCAACAGCTCCGCATTGACGCGCAACGACGACGACCGGACAATCTTTCTCCGCGGTTGCGCCTCACCATCATCGTCGCCGTCGCTTGCGCCGTCTTCCTCTTCTTCGTCCTCGGCTTCTGCGCGGCGTTGAGAATCGCTCGGTGCCTCGCGTCGCTTACTACCACCACCAGATGTGCCTTCAATGCCGGCGTACGGGGCGTTCGGGACAATGATCGGAGCGCGGCAGCCAGTGCATTTCCGCGGTCCGCTTCCGCGCGACATTTGCTCGAGGCAGCGTCGGTGGTAAACCATATCGCATCCCGTGCACGGTACGCTCTACCATACAATTTTTTCAATCACAAGGAGGCGTCCTTTGGATGTAAAAGAGAGCACATACCGTGACAGCAACGCTCTCGCACACGCCGCACTTTGAGAGCTCTGTAAACTGGGCGCGAATATAGCGATCCAGTTCCTTGAGCGAGCGCAGGCCGATCGTGTACACGCCGCGGGCACTGCAACAATGATTGTGAGCTCCTTATAAAAACAAAAAATAAAAAAAGTAACGCACGTTGCCTCAATCCATCCCTCGTCGAGCCAGCGCTGCAAGGTGGTGGCCTCAAACGCCGTCTTTGTGGCGACGGTGGACGGAACACAGTTGAGAAGATCCATGGAAGTGACCTGCCCCGACTCGGCGAGGGCAATCTTTTCCAGAACATCCCGAAAGACGGCAATCTCGGCGGGCTTGTAGGTGGTGGCCAGTTTTGCAATATCATCGGCATTGCCGTTGGACTGTTGTGTTTTTTTTAAATGATATATCGTTGGCCAGGCCGAGGACGCGTAATATACATAAAGTACACACCAGAATCACAAAGGTGGTGTTCCGGTTGGGATGCTCTTCCTGTCGAAGAAACAAGTCGAGCTGCGAAATGCGCACATTGACCTGCGTGAGGAACCCCGTAAAGTCGGCTTCGTTGAATGGGTCTAGGTGATACGTGTTCGTGTTTTTTTTTTTTGGATTGGTCGGCCGGATATACGCACGTCGAGCGGCCGTGCAGCACTTTTCGTAGCAGCCAATAGCCTCGCCCTGGGACATGAATGGGCGCCGGAGGTGGTGCTGAAGGTACAGCTGCTGGAGCAGCTGCTCGTCACCGTCAACCTCCATATCGTCAGTGGTAGCCATGATTATTATTAATATTGTTTTGAAAGAGATGCCTGCAGTGAGACGCACAACTTCACTCCAAAAATTAAAAATTAAAAAAATCATATCCATTGGTAAAAGGGTGGGAAAGAAGGGAAGGGAACAGAATATAAAGTTAAGAAGGAAACAATAGAGCACCATAGACTGAAGCAAATAAAGGGAGAGAGAGAGAAAAAAAAAGGAAAGGGGACAAAGGAGAAGTCAGACAGCTCACAAGATCTGGCAGAGCGAGTTGGTTGGCTTCTTCTTGCGGCGGGCGAGGGCAGCACGCGTTGCATGCTCGAACACCTCCTTGACACCCTCGTTCTGCTTTGCCGAGCATTCCAAGTACTTGTAGGCCTTGATCTCGTCTGCCACCGCCATGCCCTGAGTGTTTTTTTGGAGTCCAATCGTCAGCTTGATGCACAGAATCACCACGTAAAAAAAAATCACAACATACCTCTTCTGTCGAGACGGGCTTCTGACCGTTGCGTCGGAGCTCACCAATCACACGCTCGTCGGTGCGCAGATCGCGCTTGCAGCAAACGAGAAGGATGGGCAGTCCAGCGCAGAAATGGAGCACCTCCGAGATCCACTTTTCCTTGACGTTTTCGAGCGAGTCGGGCGAGTCGGTGGCAAAGCAGATCAGGATCACATGCGAGTCAGGGTACGACAGCGGCCGCAGACGGTCATAGTCCTCCTGGCCAGCGGTATCCCAGAGAGCAAGCTCGACGTGCTTGCCATCGACGTGCACGTCCGAGACGTAGTTCTCGAAGACAGTTGGCACGTATTTCTGGTGGTGCAGGTTGTGGGGTGAGTCGAATTTTTGTCCCACAAAATAATATATCACCAAGGGCCGCGGAGTGCGAGTGAGCAGGTCCGTCGGTCAAGCTGCCAAGTCACGGCGCTCGGTCAAAAAACAATCGGTCGGTCGGTCGTCGTTGTCGTTTAGGGGAGCAGGCTGTCGGTGGCGTTTTTGATTGGGATTGCTCTGCGGTTTATATTATCGGCCGACAACAAGGTGCGGCTGCTGAAATGCGTCCGCCCCTTGCCAATAAAAATGCCAGGTGCGTATGCCAGCCCACGGCCGGCGAGCGGACAATGTTGTTCTCTTGGTCTGCGAACCCACACTCGCTCGCACTCTCACTCGGCAGCCATAAGGAATAAAAATTTCTCAACATACAACGGGGAACACGCCCTTGGAAAACACGATGAGGAGGCACGTCTTGCCGCATGCACCGTCGCCGACAATAACGAGCTTGCGGCGGATTTCGGTCATGGATGGTTGTGGTTGATTTCTTTTGGACTATTTTTAATTGTTAAATTTTGGTTGCTTTTGAAAAAGAGAGTCGTGCGAGCGATACCTTTTCTCGTGAGCTCGAAAGAAAAAAAAGCGAGCCTCCAAAATGACGACGGCGACGAGGAGAAACAATAAACGATGGAGCGTCGATGTAAGTAAGGCCAGAGAGAAGTAAAGGTTAAAGGTGTTATCCCGAAGCGGGGAGCGGTGTTGTGATGATTTGGCCTCTATTCCATGGGGGACGAGTACCCTGGGCCCGCCACGATATTTCCCTCGATCAACGCTCGCCCGTGCGGCAATGGGGCGTTGATCGCTTTTGTCCTTGGTTCCTGTAATGAGATCGCTCTTTCCTTGCCGTGTAAAATCAACAATACTATGAGCGACTCGGACGACGATGACTTTGGCCCCATGCCGGCACGGCCGGACGACAACCCGCGCCCGCGCAAGCGCACCAAGTGTAAATTTTTTTTTTTCGCGTTCTTGTCAGGCCAGACCGATCTTAATCATTTTTCGTAGACAACGCGTCCGACGAGCGCATCTACCTCAATCAGCTGCCATGCACCGACGTTTATGAAAAATCTTTTATGCACCGCGACACGCTCTCGTTCGTCGTGGTCACCAAGTACGATTGATTTATTTGCAGCTCTCTATTTTTTTGGACTCTCTGACGATTGTTGTTGCAACTGCAACCAGGACCGAGTTTGTCGTGACTGCCTCGGTGGACGGCCACCTCAAGTTTTGGAAGAAATCGGACGACGGCATTGAATTCGTCAAGCACTTTCGCGCCCACCTTGGTCCGTCTTTTTTTCCTGATTGATTGCCAATTGCAATCTGACTCCATAAAATGAACAGGCGAAATCTCTGGCATTTCCACCAATGCTCAAGGGACATTGCTGGTCACCATCAGCCCAACCAAAGAGCTCAAGATCTTTGACGTGCTTCAATTTGGTACTTTCCAAAAAAAAAAATTGGATCCCATTTAGTAAAGAGACAACTCACTATCGAACTGGCCAACAGACATGATCAACATGATCCAGCTTGATTTTACACCCGGATGCGTCGCTTGGGTATATCAGCCCGACCAGGCATATTTTACAGTCGCAGTGTACGTTCCCTTCGTTTTACTCTCTTTCTCATTTGACAATCGATAAAATTAGGTCCGACGCCAACTCTGGCGCCATTCACTTGTTCGACGCCAAGGGCGATGGCAAACCCCTTCATACGGTCTCTTTGCACCGCCGCCCGGTCGCTGTCATGGCATACAATGCACATCACAACACAGTGGTCAGTATCGACACTGCTGGCATGATGGAGTACTGGGTTCCCGAGGCACCCGAGTTTTCCGTGCCCACGGCACCCGCAGTCTCGTGGCGCTTCAAGTCGGACACAGATCTGTTCGAGTTCTGCAAAAACAAGGGCAGCATCCCCTCCTCGCTCAATTTCTCGCCCGACGGGGCGCTCTTTGTCACGTACGGACTTGCTGATCGCCAGGTGCGCGTCTGGCGGTTTGCCACGGGCAAGCTGTATCGCAAGTACGACGAGTCGCTCGCTGTAGTGGCGGAAATGCAGCAGGCCGGCACCGCCGCCAAAAAGATTGACGACATGGAGTTTGGGCGGCGCATGGCCATGGAGCGTGAGTTGGAGGCCAATGCGCAAGCGAGCCGCTACGTCAACGCCGTCTTTGACGCATCGTCCACCTTTGTCCTCTATGCAACACCGCTTGGCGTCAAGATTGTCCATGTGGCCGCTTCCAAGGTGTCGGCGCTGATTGGCGATGCCGAAACGCTGCGCTTCCTCAACTTGGCCCTGTACCAAGGCGCGCCCAAGGCCAAGAAGGTGCGCTCCATTGCCATGGCCGCGTCCGACAATCCTGCACTGGCAGATGCTTCGCTCGTTGACCCGATGCTGGTGACCACGTCCTTCAAGAAGAACCGATTCTACTTGTTTACACGCCGCGCGCCGTCGGAGGATGCTGGGACCGCGGGTGACGGTGGCGTTGGCCGTGACGCGTTTAACGAGAAGCCGACCAAGGAGGAGCTGACGGTCGCGGCCATCAAGCCAGCGCGCGGGCAGCTTGCCGAGGTAGCTGTGTTGCATACGACCATGGGCGACATTACGCTGCGTCTCTTTGCCGACCACACTCCAAAGACGGTGGAGAATTGGGTGACTTTGGCCAAGAACAACTATTACAATGGCCTGTTGTTCCATCGGGGTATGTATTCTACTTTTTATCAATTTGAATGCTGTTGCTGACTTGCCCTTTTTTTTTTTTTGCTCTTCAGTTATTAAAGAGTTTATGCTTCGTATGTTCCTTTTTACATTGTTTTCGATGTTGCTTTTGACGCACATATTCACTTGATCCACAGAAACGGGCGATCCCAAGGGTGATGGCACGGGCGGTGAGAGTTGCTGGGGCGGTGAGTTTGAGGACGAGATTGTGGGTAATCTCAAGCACGATCGTCCGGGCACACTTGCCATGGCCAATGCCGGACCCGGTACGCTTTCTAGTTTTTTTCTCTTCTTCCTGGAGTTGACTGACAATGATTTTGCTCTTGATGACATATGACAGACACGAACGGTACGACGACGACACCATTTACTTGATCCACAGATCCGATCCTGACCACATATGACATATAGGATCGCAATTCTACCTCACAACGGTCGCATGCCCGTGGCTTGACGGCAAGCACACGGTGTTTGGCCGCGTCACTGCAGGACTCGACATTGTGCACGCCATTGAGAACACGCCAGTGGACAAGCAGGACCGGCCGCTGCGGGATGTGTCCATTACCAGCATTTCAATAAAGTGAGTTTATTTGTACTCATTCCAGCAGCAAACACCTGCAACTGCCAGCATCCGTGTCCGCACCCACATTCGAGCCCTCCACGACAAATGGTCGCATTCACCCCCTTGCAACGAAAGCAGAGCCGGATCTCGCCCATATGGTCGGTTGGATCCGCACCCACCTGCTACAATCAGCGATAGCACCCTCAGCGGATCCCATTCGCTCTTCCTGGCGTGCGCCAATATCGATCGTGCCACCGAACGGATCCACAATCCTTGGGATCGTTGCCTGTTAGATCCCCTGGAATACTTGCCAATAGTTTTGTTGCGGATTGTTGGACCCCAACGCCAGGAGTCCTTTCCTCGCACTTTTTGCTACAGCTACCACTTTACCAATGACCATACCGCCGGAAACAAGTAGGGTGGCTTGATTTTTTGTGTGTTTTGTATACCAATGCCATGCACACTTCGATTTCCACATCTCCTCTCTTGAACGCTTCAAACCCAACGAAAATCGCCAAAATCGGCACACATACGCATTCTGCAGGTGCCGCAACATCCTACCGCACATTCACAGTCAACGCACAATCAAGTACAAGCAAGTGCAAACAAGAATTCGAAAGCAACACAAGAAACCAGACCCAAGACCCAAATAAGACCCAAATCTCAAGCACTCACATACTGGCCTGGTACGACCATCAAATTGCCTTAGTGAAAACAGTAGAATACCATGTAACTGACGTTGGCTCCATTAGTCAGTGCTTGCTGCGAACTTTCAAGGTATAAGAGTCCCAAGACTGGTACGTTACATTGCATTCACATTTTGCGCAAAGCATCGTGTGGTTTTTCATCATCACCTTTTTCAACAGATAATACAAGAAGAAATGGCCTCGAATACGTCGTCGTCCCCGTCCCCGTCCTCGTCCTCGAGCGGCGGCGGCGGTGGCCCCCTGCTCGTCGCAACAACAGCGACCACGCGGCACGCCGGTACCTCGTCTCCTGCATCCATCCCTGCATCGCCGACATCCCCAACCTCGCCGCAACCCCCAACCACCACGACCCGCCTCGTCAGCAAGGTCCTCGCCTCGACCGTGTTCCCCGAGCGGCAGCGCAAGTCCATCCAGGCCATTGACACGCCGGACGAGAACCAAGAGCTGTGGAAGCTGTACACCAAAGCCAAGGATGCGCTCCCCAATGGCAAGCGGATGGAGAATCTGACTTGGCGGCTCATGGCCCTCGGCATTTCCCACCACTCGGACGACGAGGGTGGGAGCGGCAGCGCTGCGGACCAGCAGCAACAGCAGAAACAGCAGTCGGAGCCGCCCGTCCGCCGCCGTGCCTCGTTCGACGCCGGTGACTTTAGCGCCGGCCCAAGCTCGGGCATCGCTCCCAGGCACACCCCGACCACCACCGCCGGGTTGGTTGCGGCCGCACCCACGACATCCACCGACCTCGACTGCAACAACAACAACAATGCTGGTGACGAAGATGATGATGCCATGTTGGTGGACTTGATGGCGACGGCATCGGGTGCCCCGCGCTCCAAATCGGCCGAGCTGCCTGCGACCGAGCCGCTCCCCGGTGGCCAGATGGATGCTGCCGCGGCCTCGCTCTCTGTCCCCGTCACGCCCCGGGCCACTCCACCCGCGGTGACCGTTGCCGACCCCTTGCTGCTCACTTCGACTTGGGCTGACATGGACGTGGACCTCGTTGCACCTCTGCCTCCCTCGACCGCTGCCTCCTCGTCCGCGTACTCTGTCGCTGCCGCCGCAGTTGCAGCATCGGCATCTGCAGCAGCTACCGCGTATTCCCATATGCCGCCCATGTACGGTGTTTCTGTGGCTCCCGCCTACCCGCAGACGTTGTACCATCCCTCGCATCAACTGCCCAACGGCAGTGGCATGTACACCATGACGCACCCAGCGGCCGCGCCGGCACCATCATCGATTGGCGGTTTTTTGTCGTACCTCGGTGCGCCAATGGCGATGCCACCGCCGCCGCAACAACAGCAGCAGCAGCATCAGCAACTTTCGCATCCGCAGGCTGCCGACCCCAACTCGTCCGCGACCGAGCACCGCCGCGCCAAGCGTCCGCGCCAGGACAGCCTGGACGACTCGAGCGCGCTTGCAGCGGCCGCCGCCGCCGCCGCAGTCGCTGCCGCAGCAACATCGGCCATGCCCGCGCCGTCACTCATTCCCGACGTGAGCCCTTCCGCCGCGCTGGTAATGCCGCTGTCGTCCCATGCATCCATTTCGGCTCCCGCCACGCCGGCTCCACCCATGACCTCGTACCACCCGCCACCGGCTCTGATGCAGCACCACTCGTCGCCCGAAATGCAAATGGCCACCACGGCGGCGGCGGCGACGGCAGCGTCCACTCCTGCGTACTCGATGGCGCCGACGTCCATGCCCATGTCGGTGGAGCCGCAGGCAATTGTGACGACGGGCGGCCGCAAGTCTGGGAACCCCAACTTTACCTGCACCAATTGCGAAACCACCACCACCCCACTCTGGCGCAGGAACGAGGTTTGTATTGCTTCATCACCTTCCCTTCAAGATATTACGGATTACTGATAAAATAAATATTCAAACAGCACGGAGAACCGCTCTGTAATGCATGCGGTCTTTACGCCAAGTTGCACGGCGCCGTCCGTCCGGTCGGAATGCGGTCCGACGTTATCAAGAAGCGCAAGCGTCGCGCCAAGGGCGAGGCCGCGGGGAAGCGCGAATCCTCGATGGCACCCTCGCACGCGGACTCTGTCGCAGGGACGGCGCAGCCAACGACGACCAGCTCGGCATCCGAGGCGGCAAGCGCAGCGATGAGCACGGCGGCGGCAGCGGCAGCGGTGGCAGCATCGGCAGCCGCCGCGGCTATTTCTGCATCGGGTGCAGCGCGCGGGGCCATGGGCCACATGCCCGCTCCCACGTCGGCCTTATCGAGCAGCAACCTCGACCAGCTGATGCGGCTTCACCAGGCGGCGGCCGGGTCTCCCCCATCGCTCGGGTCGATGAAACCGCCTACCACCACCGCTCCTGCGACTTGTGCAGCGACCGCTACTACGACGACACCGGCGCCAACATCAGCGACGGCCCCGAAATTGTCGCACGCCAGTTCTTCAATGTCGTCGCGAGCCGCCTCTATGACCCCGTCGCCACAGCGACAGCAGCAACAACAGCAACAGCAACGGCCACCCATCAGCGTGGTACCGGTGACCGTGCCATCCCAGCCCGTGGCCATGCCCATGGTCATGCCTGCTCCCAATCTCAGCGGTAACGGCGGCGCCAGTGGTGGTGGCGCAAGCGGCGGCGGCATGCAAACGATCCCCGTGCTGCTACCCGACGGCACCATCGTGCACGTCCCCCTCAACATGGTCACGGCCGGTGCCGGCGCTCTCCAGCAACACCTTGCCGGGTCGATGCAGCCTCCACCGCAAGCACAGGCGGCGTCGATAGCCGTGCCGCAGTATGCGCAGCAGCAGCAGCAGCAGCAAATGCAATACGCTCCCTCGGCGTACGCCATGCCGTCCTCGGCCCCCATGTACCCGATGCAGCCCATGACCATGCCCGGATACGCAATGCCCCGAGCGCCCATGACCCCCATGATGATGATGGGCGGTGGGCCAGTTGGAGCCGGACTTTCGGTCGCGTCGCAGCAGGGGTCGCAGCCAGCAGGTGCGATGTACGGCGGCAGAGCCCCTCAGGCGCCAACCAGCCCATCATCCTCGGGCATGTTCTTTGTATCCCAGCAGCAGCAACAAGCGCAACCACAGGAGGGCGGCGGTGCGGAATACATGGACGCGGCCCAGGCGCAGGCGGCGTTCGATCGCATGTTTGCCCCTCCATCGTCCGCCATGGCCGTGCAAAAATGAATATAATTATTATTTTCCGTGTTCTTTAATTCGCCCGCGTGTGCGTACGCAGGGACGCCTGCGCCGCATGGCTTCATGGAATGCGGATTCCATTGTTTTTTACCCCACACACCATGGAGTTGTCTCAATGATTTTTAAATCAAAAACAGCACACAAGCGGAGCAAGTTGCAGACCCTTCCGCCAGGCATCCCCCTGCCATGCTGGCTGGACATATTCCCTTTTCAGGCCAGCCGCCGACCACATACACAGCATAAACTAACTAAAAAAGAATGAAACTTGCGCTTCGCCTGTGCGCACTGGTGATGGTCGCTGCGCTAGCGCTGGCGCTGGTCGCGGCCGATGCTCCCCGCGATGTTAATGACCGGGATCCCGCACGCCTCCGGCCAGCTCCGCATTCGGACCTAGAGCTGGACACGCCCAATCGCATGGCGCTGTCAACTCGTTCAACACGCATAGTCAAGGCGAGCCATGACGACGATGAAGATGGCGGTGGCGATGAAGAAGACAGTGACGACGAGGACGAGGACGAGGACGACAAGCACAAGTACAGAAGGGGCGGTCGCAGCAACAGGGGCGGCGGCAAATTTGACGATACCGTGCACCAAGACTGCGCTCCGTTGACCCAATCGACCCTATGCCCGGCGTGGGCCGCCCGCCGAGTCCAGATCCCGACCGACCAGCTCCGTGGATTCTTGCCCCTGTTTAGCGGCCGCGCAAACGGATCGGGCGTGATTTCCAGTGCCGTGATCGACCCAATCGCTCGCCGGGTTGGGATGCCGTTGACGCCCATTGTCTCAAGCGCCGAGCAGGACGCTGTGTTCCAGAACGTCTATGTCACCCATCGCAACGAACTGTTTGAGTCGGTCCTTGGGTGCTCGTTGGCGGGCTCGGCGGCGCTTCAAAACTGGATTCCGTTCATGTGTGGATGGTACGTTAATTTCTCCATTATAGTGCATGTGCAGAGACTGAGACCAAACTTTTTAACAGGCTCTTCAATTCGGCCATGCCGCAGAATGCGTGCAACCACCAAAACACGCTTCCCACGTCGCTCTGCCCGCCGGATGCGATTGCGCTCCGGGCGTCGCTGACAACGGCCATCATTTCGGGCAAGTGTATTTCGTCATCGACTCGGCGGCCCGTGTTTCCCTCGGCGGGGCTTCTGCAGCGGTACCTCTCGCTGGTGGATCCGGGGCTCTTTGACTCGGTCTCTCGAAACGGCGGTGCGTGCATTCGCGCATCAGAGAATGAGATCGGACGCCATACCTGCGGATGGGACACGGAGGCGGCCGCGTGCGCCAACGGGTGTCGCGCCGATGGGCTCGTGTGCACAGGGGGTCCACCACTGCCGCCACCACCGCCAGCACCTCCTTCGGCTCCAGCACCACCTACGTTACCAGTTCCGCCGTCGCCTTCAGGATCGCCCTTGCCGTCGACCACACTGGACCCTTCATTCACCACTCCAGACCCGATCCCAACTTCAACGACCGCCTCCGGGCCGCCGACTCTGCCAACGACCGCCGAGAATCCCCCGCAGTCAACGGTCCAACCCGGCCCAAGTCCCACCGGCCAGACCCTCCCACCGCTCACTTCTGTTGATCCGAGCTCGGGCACCGGTACGGGCAATGGCGGAATGGTCCAGGACCAATCGGCAGCGGGGTCGTCGGGCTTGCGTTCCGGCACCGCGGTCGGGCTGAGTATTGGCGGCGGCGTGGCGGTGCTGGCAATTGCGGTGGCGGTGGCAGGGTACGCGTCCCATCGCCGGCAGGCTCGTTCCCGGGCCATGGAACAGCACCACTTGCACGGGCCCCAGCAGTTGTCGGGAGGGACGACTCTGTCCACGGCGGTAGGAACCGCAGTCGGGTCGGAGCCCCTTGGCGGCGGCAGTGGTGGGGGGTCGTTGACGGACCTCGCAAGGCGGCTTAGTAATGGCGCTGGCACCGGCGGTCGTCGCGTTCCGTCGTCGTCGGGATTGCGGCCGGTCGCATTTGCACCCAATCCGTTTCTTTCTGTCTCTTCGTCCAAGGATGCCGGTGGGTCTGCATCTGCCGTTGCGGCGCCACCATTGGTCGATACCAGAGCTAACGGGGCCAGCAGGTTCAACAGCGATCGGCGCACGCCCGCCGCTTCCGCATCGAGCCGATCAGCGCAGCCGTGGCCCGAGCGTCACTCGCTGACCGTGTCACACTACCCGTCGCTCCCACGACAGCAGCAACAACAATCGAGCGGAGACGACCGTGGGTCCTTGTCGTCTGGGAAATCCAGTGGTCATGACATTTCACCCATCCTCGCTCGTCTCCCACCGGTCCCGCCCGAGATTGAAGACGATGGGTCGGCAATCCAGCGGGTCCTGGTAGAGGTCGAGTTTGAGCCGACGCTGGACGACGAGCTGGGCCTGGTTCCGGGCGATCGGGTGCGCGTGATTCAAGCGTTTCAGGACGGCTGGGCCGCCGGAATGCTGGAGGGGACCGACCGGTACGGCGTCTTTCCGCTTGCGTGCTCCACTCCCATTGTCGATGAATGAATAGAAAAAGGTTTATTGCAAGGTGTCCATGTCGCCATAGTGTTGCTGGTGCTGCTGTGACCGCCGCGTCACGGACTCGGTCGAGAGGGCGTGCTCCAGCGTGAGGACCGTTTCTATGGACCAAAGGATTGAGTCCTCGTTCATCAATAACAACAAAATGAATACATACCAGCCAGGACCGCCCGATCCTGCACCGCCTGGTTATACTCGTCCAGCAACCGCACCAGTCTTGCCTCGGCCATGGCCAAGATTTCGGCCACTTCCTGCGGTGTGCGTGGGAGAGCCGGGGCTGGATCGTCGGCTTCGCTGACGGGAGCCGCCGCTGCTGCTGCTGCTGCCATGGCGGCTTCGCTGGCAGGATCGTCATCATCGGTCATCATAACTGACATGGCGTCTGTCACTGCCAGGGTCGGGCGAGTGGCCCGCCACACGAGCTGCGAGAGCCCTAGCGCGAGCGACTTACCTGGCGACACGGCCCCTGTGCTGGTGGTGACCGAAGTCGATCGCGCGGGTGCCTCGAGCGGATGCGCGCCGCATTGATCGTGATTGCGCGCCGGCGATTCGGTGGCACTGGCCGCCGTCACCACGTCAAACGACGTGTCGGGCGAAGCGTCCGCAACTGCATTGTCGTGTTGCTGCTGCCCTTGCGAAACGGCTGGATGTACCGCTGGTGCTGCCAGGGACGCCGACGCAGGACCTCCAGAGACGTCGAGCTTTGCCCGGAGCATGGCGTTCTCGGCGGCCAGTGCCGTAGCGTACTGCCCAAGCCCAGCCAGCAGGCCGTCCACGACCGCCACCGTGGCCATTGGGAGTGGCGGCAGTGGTGGCGGCATCGAATTTGGGATCGAAGTGTGCACTGGCGAGACCGAGGCCGATGCCGGAGGTTGCCACATTTGCGCGGAACCAGTGGCGCGGGGAGAGCGGGCCGGAGACTGGCGAGAACGCCGCGAGGTGGAAGATACGGATACGGTCGATCCAGGCCGCGCAACCATTGGTGCGGGGCGGGCTATGATTGGCTCGGACGGTGGTGGCATCCTTGAAAAGTGGTTTTTGAAAGAGCTCAAAAGATGAAGAACGGCGCCGCCGCTCCTGTGGTGTATTGTATAAAATCGTTACTTGGCCCGCTGGTACATCCACAGCCCGACAAAGGTTAGGGCAACTCCGACCGCCTGCGTTCCCGAGACTGACTCGCCAAACCACAGGATCGCCGCCACAATGATCACGATCCGCTTGAGCAGCGACGTGATCGAGAACGTGACGGTACTGACGCGGGCCAGCACCGAGATCGACAGCAGCGCCTGCGTGAAATGGGCCAGCCCGTTGAGTGCCAGCAAGCCCAGCAGCCGCCGATCCACCGCCAATCCGGGCCCGTCGGCGGCCAGGAGCCGTGGCAAGTCGTGCGACAGCCACATGGGCAGTGTGACGCACAGCGCCATGACCGATGAGTACGCCATGATGTTGATCTTGTCGAGGCGGACCGGTGCTGACGAGGTCATGGCGGATGCCGCGGTAGAGGAGGATGGTGGGTGCGGCAGCAGCGAGTGCTTTTCACTGGCATGCCCCGCGTGGACCGGCAGTGCAGCAGACGAAGACGACAGGAGAATGCGCTTTGAGAAGATGCTCTGCAGTACAAAGACCACCGTGGACATGGCGGCCCACATGAATCCAGCAACGTTGAACGCAATGTTACTGGCCGAGGAGTGCTGGCCCAGCGCACATGCAAGCACCACGCCGGCCATGAGCGGAATCAGCGCCACCCACACGTGCTTCGAGTACCGCGTGCCCAGCAACAGCGTCGATAGCAGCACCGTAAACAGCGGGCTCAGGGATTTGACGGTATGCACGAATGCCACCGACGCGGTGGAGATCGCCGACGATGCAGCCAAATGCCCTCCAAGCTGGAAAAGACCTAAAGGAGCCACTGCCCGCACCACGCGCCACGTCGGCGCGTGCAATGACAGCGTGCCGTTCGCATGGCCTGCCGCGCACAGCACCGCCACCGCCAGAAACTGGGCAATCGTTACCGTGACCGGGTAGGGCAGCGACGTCAGGATCGATTTCTTAGCGGTGTTGGTGATGGCCGACGCCGCGTACCACACCATGCACATGGCCGGTAAGTGCAGAGGGCGTGTCGTCTCGTACAGCTGGGACAGGCACTCGCGCGATGCAGCGGCAAGCGATCCATGTCGTTGTTGAGAAGAATGATGGCGCGCGCCTGCAGACGCCGACAGACCCGTCAGCGAGGACGACGAGGAGTTGCGCGAGCTCGAAAAGTAGTTGTGCACGTTGATGGTCAATCCGCCGCCGCTGGCATCGCTGTTACCGCGCAGCGCCGAGCGCAGGGACGCGAAATTCAGGTTGAGGTTGATGGTTGCGCGAGAAGACTTGTGTTTTGGCGAGTACTTGCCGTCGGCATCAGAGCCACTGTACGGGGGCGGAGATGCGGGCACGGAAATGGGAATTGTGACCGAATGAGAGGAAGAGCCACTCGACGACAACGCCACTGGACTGGGTGCGGCCACATGCTGATGCTGGTGCTGCTGGTGATGATGATGATGGTGCGGATGGCGATGCGTTGCTCCAGGTGCTCCAGGTGCCACTGCCCCAGAATGCTCCAGAAACGACATGGCCGAAGCTGACCGAACGTGATGCGAGGGACGGCGCTGTGAAGATTCGCCGTTGCCGGTAGTTCCAATCGCCAGCGAGGGGGATGACAACAAGGAAGAAGAATCCATAAGTTTATCTATAAGATTTCTATGAGGTATAATTTGGCAGAAGGGCGGTGCGGAAGAGAAGGCGAAGTCCGTTTTCAGATTTCTTGATGGCGAGAATAACGTGGGAACAACGTGGCAACGCCCTTCGCAAGCCGCAGCCTCAGGTTAAGTCCAAGAAATTTGAGAGTGCATTTCCGCAATAAGTTACTCGTTGGCAGGCTCGGCGTCGCCCTCGTCCGGCTGCGCATCGTCCTCGCGCTCCTTGAGCATCTCCTCGTGCCGCTTCTCGTCCTCGACCGTCGGATCGTTCTGCTCCACCAGTCGACCAGCCGCCAGGTACTCGGCGGGAGCATTCGCCCGCAGCTTGTACTCGGTCGCGAGCGGTGGGATCGCCGGCATCGCCAGCGGCACTCCCCCCAGCTCTTTCAGCCCGTCGCCAACGTACATACACGCAAACTTGCCGTTGTAGTACACGGCGTGGGCACCCGGCCACCGGTTGGACCGCAGGTGCGTTGCCGAGAACTTGGCCGGCATCAGCCGCGACGTGGGCCGAACAGACCACGCAGGCACGCTGGGCGCGAGACTCGTGTCCTCAGTCACGGGCGTGAGCAGCGCTGGCCCGGCCTCGGGCTCCACGTCGTGGTCGGTCCCGCCGCCGGTCGCGTCGCCCGACTCGTCGTCCTCGCCATCGCCCGCACCGTCCCCACCGTCCTCGCCGTCCTCGCCCTGGCCGCCGGCACCATTCTCCTCGCCTCCTTCCTCCTTGGGCGGAATCGGATTCACCCACACCGTGCGGCCTTGGGGAAGCACGTACGGCATTTGGTGCACCCAGTTATCCAGGTGCTGCATGGCCTCGTTGGGCAGCACCTCGTACTCGGCATTCAGGATCAGCGCCGTGTTGAGTTCCGGGTGCTCGTCGTCCTGCGCCTCCGGATCAAACGTGTAGTACCCGGCGGGGCACACCACGGTGGCGGCGGTTATCCGCGCAATCTGCGCACGCAGGTAGTGCGCCTCGGTGCCAATGAACTGCGGATGCGCCGTGATGTTGCGCTTGAGGTCGCCCACGAGCTGCTTGCGAACGGTGCGCGCTGTCGAAATGTGCGACGGCGAGATGTCGGGCAGGCGCGTCCATGCGTCGCCCACTACATACATTTATACTTTTGTGAATGACAGCCCGACTCCAACGAAATGAAAGACATACAAGAAGGGCAGACAAAGTACGTGTACTTGTTGCACCCGGTCCCTTCCTCCTTGGGAAGCGCCTTGGGCACGGGCTTCTTGGGTTGGGGAAACCCTTCAAACTCGGGCATCTCAATGGTCATGGCGATTGGATCCTCGCCCTCCTCGCCCGCAATCACTTTCCCTGTACCACCGGATCCCTCTGATCCGCTCCCAGCGGCACCTTCCTCGCCATCCGTCTCTTCGGGCGGGCACCCTTCCGCTTCGACAATGTAGTAGGCGCCATGCGTGGCAGTGACTTTGCCCCAGAATCGCGCCGACGTGAGCCCTTGGTCCTTGACCAGTGCGTGCACCGACAGCGTTAAAAGCAGGGTCTCTTGCTTTCCGAGCGAGATGCCGGCCGTCTCAAACAGTGCCGCCAGATCCAAAATGTCTGGGACTTGCCCTGCGCCATCGTCAGCTCCTCCGCCAGTAGCGTTTTCCTCGATGGTCTTGGCGGCCGATTGCAGTAGCGCTGCCAGCTTGTGCACTTCGGTGTGTGCCGGCGTCAGATCGTGGACTTTCTATATTATATTTCTTTTGTGAGTACATCTTTGTCGATCAAGAAATGAATGCCGTCAGTTGAAAAAAAAGAAAAAAACCTTGAAGCCAAGTGGAGCATGTAGCGCATCCAGAGCAAACCGCTGCCGCTTGATCTGGGACGAGACTCCCTCGAACGCATCCGCAGGGTTCTTGGGCCGCTTATCGAGCAACGACGCCACCAGATCCGTCAAGTGGTCGTACACGTTGAAACCGGTGCGATCAGAGTGCATTTGCAAGTACTGCTTGGCGTCGCGCATTTGCGCCGAGGCAGCGATATCGTCTGGGGATCCTGCGCCATTCATTTTATTCAGTTGCAAGATATCTTTTTTCGAGTTGTGTAACGAGAAAGAGCGAATGCGAGCGATGCGAGAGCAGGAAGAAATGGGAAAAGTCGCTTTTGCAACTTTGAAAAAAATTCTGAAGAATGGAACACGCCGCTCTTGGTCAGCCTTTACCCGAGTCACCGCCGACCAGCATCGTCAGCTACGGCGGGGCCGAGCCAAACGCGACATTGTCCGCATCACCGACACCACCAACACCGGACAACGGCGGGAGCGAAACCCCTGGTGATGACGATGGCAGCTCCAGCGACGACGAGAGCATGGACGAAAAGAGCAGTAATAGTAGCAGCGAGCCCGGCGACCTCGCAGAGCCCGCACTCAAATACGCCAAGGTCGGCGGCGACCTGGCTGTGCTCTTGCACACGGACGCCGTTTCGTGCGCAACGTGCACCGAAAAGTTTCTGGTGATTGGCACCCACTCGGGCCTGGTCCTGGTGGTGGATTTCTCCGGCGCGGTGCTCAAGCGCTATACCCCACACCCACGCGCGACCGTGTCTGCGGTCTCTGTCACCAGCGATGACGAGACGATCGTGAGTGCAGGGGACGACGGCCGCGTCATTGTGTACTCGTTGGCGGCCGATCGCATCGTGGCGCCGTATGCATTTTCCCACGCGGTGTCGTGCGTGGCCCTCGATCCCTCATTTAGTAAGTCGGGTCGGTTCGCGGCCGGAGACGTTGCCGGGAAAGTGAGTCTGGTGGAAAAGTCGTGGCGGGGTACCGTGCAGACGGTCATTGATAATGTCGTTGGTGGGTCCGTCTTGGCTATCCAGTGGCGAGGATCCCTCGTTGCCTATGTCACTGACCAGGTACCTAAGGCATTCGTCCCATCAATTCTATTCCATTACCAACCTTTACATTCATATAGAGGTGGGGAATCTACGATGCCAAAACCGCCAGCGCCATTATTTTGGCCCAAGTTCCATTCACCATTGACCGGCCCGCGTTGTATCGGCCTCACATCGTCTGGCGAGATGACGAAACACTGGTCCTTGGATGGTACACGATGCTGCAGATCATTCAGGTCCGGATTGTGCAAGGATTTCGCGACATGGGCCACCAGGCCAACGTTGTCTTTCAGTGCGTTCACGTCTATTTAAATTTCTTATTTAGCTCCAATGCAACGACCACTCATCATTTTATAATTACTTAGAGCGACTTTGGACGTCATTATCGGCGGCGTTCAACCGCTCGGAGAACGGTACCTTGTGCTGGGCGTTCACGAGCAGAGCCTTTCGCGGCGCGGTGAATACGTATATCATCCTCTCACCCTCACTAGTTATAAATATTCACCAACTACAACGATAGCTTGACCCCGACTCGCCCGAGATGCTCCTCTTGGATCCCACGTTGCAACCGGAATCCCGCATCACTTCCCGCGACCAGCTGCTCTTGGACGGACACGAGCGGCTGCGTCCAACCGAATACGAGCTGCACTATGTCCCTGCCGACAACATGTACCACATTATTGCACGCAAGGCGGTGATCGACGTCCGTCCGCGCGACATGAACGACCAGCTCGAGTGGCGAATGGTCCATGATGACTACGAGGGTGCGCTGGAGCTGGCACTGGCACTGAGCGGACGTCCCGGGCTTCGGCCAGAGTACCAGAGCTCCAAGTTGGGCGATCGGATCTTGGGATTGCTGGTTGCTCGGGGTGACGTTCAGCGCGCAGCCGAGCTGTGCCCACGCGCGCTTGGAAAGCAAGCACATGCCTGGGAAACGTGGGTGTACTGGTTCTTTGAGCAAGGGGCGTTGGATGTACGGCTTTTTTTCTTTAAACCTTTCCTTGGACATGTATCGACTCACTCTCGTACTTCTGAGTGCAGCATCTCTTGCCCTATATCCCATTGCAGCAGCCAGTGCTGGAACATACGGTCTACGAGCTGATCCTGTGTCATTATCTCTCGAATGACTTTGGCGTACGCGTCTTTTCTTTATTTATTTGAATCTTCAATAACAACTGCATTTATAGGTATTTTGCAATCTCGTGGCGGGTTGGCCAGCAAGTATCTACACGGTCCCAACGATCCTTGGCGCGCTCGAGGAAATGCTGCTTGACTTCTCCGACAATCGCGAACTGCTGAGCGCGGCCGCGATCCTGTACGTTATTCCACCTTTTTTTTGGTCTGCTCACTCACTGATCTGATTGGCGTCCCGAAAAGTTATCACTCGGAAAAGCTCGAACTCAAGGAACTGACGACGCTGATGCGGCTCGACCGATACAGTGATGCGATTGCACTCTTGGATGAGAATCCGCTGCTCACGGCCCCACTGCTGCGAGGGCACGCGATCGAGTGGTTCGAGTTTTGCTTTCACCACGCAGGCAACGCGATGAGCGTGTTTCTCGTCAGTAAAGCGCTGGAGCAAATTGCTGGCAAGAACATGTTTATTCCGGTACACTTGTTCTTTGAATGGCCTCAACGCCGAATCTGACAAAAACGAATTTAAGCCAGAGGACGTGACCGATCTGTTGAAAGCGCGGCCCGATTTCCAGTTTGCGTACTTGTACACGGTGTTTGATCGCAACGTGCATGCGGTCCCGTCGCTACACTCGCTCCTGCTGTCGCTGATCGTGGCCCATGCGCCGCAGCTGTTGCTCGATTTCTTACACCGGTCGCTGCACTATCCGCTGGATGTGGCCCTCAAGAGCGCCGAGGATCTGGGAATGCTTCCAGAGCAAGTGTATATCCTTGGTCGCATGGGCAATCACAAGCGCGCCATGCGGATCATGATGGAGAAGATGGGAGACATTGATCGGGTATGTGTTTGTTTGTGTATTTTCGGTAGATCAGGATCTCATACTTGATAAATAGGCCATTGAATACGCCAAGCAGCAGGCCGACGATGACGTGTGGGATGATCTCCTGGACTTTGCTGTCGAGAAACCTCGTACGTGTTTTGCCATTTAAATCTGTCAAAATGCGAGCCTGAGCTTCAAGAAATAGAATACTGGGACCCGCTGTTCCGCAATACGTGCGACTCGCTCAACCCAATCAAGCTGCTCCAACGAGTTCCACAAGGAGCATGCATTCCTGGTCTGCGATCTATGCTGCGCACCATTGTACATGACGCAGCGGTGCAGTTACAAGTGCGGCAGCATGCACATGCGGTTCTCGCACGGGACATGGCCGCGTTCCTAGCTGGCGTGCACAAGCAGTCGTCCATGGGAGTGCTGATCGGAGGCAATAAGCACCGAGCGGCTAGCGATACAGGCGCTGTCGGAACCAAGTCGCAGGGAGCATGGGAGGCGCTCGTGGGATCAGCGCGCCTTCCGTCTATAAACCAATGAAAAAATCGAAATAAAGTCGAGGATATAAAAAAAAGTACACTGGCAAAGTGCATGTATTTTTTAGATCAGGACAACGGCACCACCGGCGGCCTTGATCTTCTGCTCAGCACGCTTGGAGACCTCGCGAGCCTTGACGATCAGGGGCTGCTCAGGCAGGAGACCGCCACCGAGCACCTTACCGTAGCCCTTCATGTTTTTTTTTTTTTTTTTGCAGAATGTGTCAGAATTTCAAAATTCCATAGAAATCACAAAAAAATAAAGAGAATACGAACAGCGTTCAGGGTGTTGATAACGGGAGCAACGCCCTTCTTGCCGGCAAACTCGGCGCGAACCTCCTCGCCGACAAGCGACCAGAGCTTCTCGACGTTGACGGTCGGGCGCCAGTACTTGTTCTTGTTGAGGTTGAAGTAACGCATACCAACCTTACCGAAGTATCCAGGGTGGAACTTGTCCATGTTGATACGGTGGTGGTGCTGGCCACCAGCCAGACCGCGACCTCCGGGATGCTTACGGTGCTTGCCAACACGACCGTGACCGGCCGAAACGTGTCCACGGTGCTTGCGGGTCTTGCTGAAACGGGTCGGCTGTGTTTATTGATTTTTATTTAATTATTGTTAGCTCATAATTTTTCGGTTGTAGCACTATATTTCGTGGTGCGGCAGTCCTCGATAGCGGATGCAACGGCGTGGATTTTGGTGTCCACAACCATAATTGTGCATGGTTCCATCGTTCGTCGCAGCATTATTCGAATAAACCATTTCCAGCATCCGTGTGTGCGTGCACGTCGAGGACCACCGCAAATAAGCTGTGATTTTTTTGGATAATATTATAAAGGATTGTTACCATTATGAAAAATTTCCCGATGTGGTGAAGAGAGACTCACCAACTTAACAGGGCCAATCGAAGAGTTCACACGACACAAACCGACTCCAACCCCGGCACAAGCTTGAGCGTCTCCCAGCTCCAGGCCCACGCCTCGCTGCTCACGTCCATCTCCACGTGGTACAGCCGATCGTGGTCGTGCACCGCTACCGCCTTTTCTGTCCCGTCGTCGACCTCCTCCTTGGTGGCCTCACCATCGTCCTCCTTGGCCGCTGCGGCCACGGCGGCACCCTCAATGTCATCGCGATACGACCCCAGCAATGCCACGGTGCCTGGAGCGTCCGACACCTCCGACACCACGCGCACCGGTCGTCCGCGCCACTTGACGTCCACAGCCAGCGACCCGAGGATCGTTTCGAACGTGTCGACCTGGAACCCGACCGTCAGCAGCAAGTAGATCAGCGCCGGCTGAGAAGCCGGCGGCAGCCCGACCGCAAACACCAGCTGGTACACGGTCTCGACATTGACCGACTCCAAGTCAGTAGTTGCCAGCGTCGTGAGTTCCTGTGCCGTGTCGTCGTCGGGCATCGCGTACGTCGAGGCCACGCTGGCGGCTAGGAGTGCTGCGTCGGCCATGGCCGCACTCGCAGAGGGGACCGCCATATCATCGTCTGCCTCTGCGTCGGTGACGGCGGTGGCGGTGGTGAGGGTGGCAATGTACCCGCGCAACGCGTCGCGGAGGTGCTTTGCGCGTAGATTCTCTTCGTGCGCGGCATCCTTCTTGGAGGGCTGCGGCGGCGACGGCAGTGCGGGTGCTGGTGTGGGAGCGGTCGAGGGCGATGTCATTTCCTTTTTAAATAAAAAAAATCGATAAAATAAAAGAACATGTCGGCGGCCGTGTCCAAGTCCTCTATCTATGTCGGTACGTCGGGGGAGAAAAGCACCGCGTGGTATCGTCGTCCCTCACACCCATTTCATTTCAATAAACAGGCGGCCTCGCGCCCGAGGTCACGCGCAGCATCCTGCACAACCTCTTTATCACCTTTGGCGAGATCGCGGCCATCGAGCTGCCCATGGACAACAAGACGGGTACGTGTATATACTGTTTATTTACTCTCAATAGCCTGACAGACCGACTATCTTTATCGCAGACGATCCGCACCGCGGCTTTGCCTTCATCACCTTTGAGGAGCCCGAGGACGCTGCGGCTGCCATTGACAACTTTAACCAGAGCGAGCTCTTTGGACGGACCCTCAAGGTCAACCTGGCCAGCCCAGGCAGCATGCCCTCGAATGCGCGGCCGACGACGCATGCTGGTACGTCTTCTTCATCTTAAATGGAACTTGGCAGTTGCTGAAAAAAGCGCGTCAAAACAGTATGGGACACGGCTCCAGTCGCGGACGGCGACGACGACGCCTTGCTTGCCGCAACTGCCGCGCCTGGAGGGAGTCGCAAGTCTGCGATCGGGCCTGCGGCGGCAGCGGCATCGGGTGACGTACCGCTGCACTCGACCAGCAACCCACGCGTCTGGTTGCAGATCGCTATTGGAGATGTTCCTGCTGGCCGCATTATCATTGAACTGCGCAAAGACATTGTCCCCAAGACGGCCGAGAACTTTCGCCAGTTGTACGTTTCTATCCCCTTTTGCAAGTCATTTGAATGGCACCCTGACTTTTTCTCTTTGCAAATAGATGCACGCATGAAATGGGCTTCGGATTCCGTGGAACCCACTTCCATCGCATCGTACGTTTGACCTTTCTTTTTATGGATCGTGCCCGTTAACTCAAACGGTTCATAATATAGATTCCAGGCTTTATGTGTCGTACGTCCGATCTTTCTTGTCCGTCAACAACGAGCATTGCTAAAAAAAAAAATGGAATTAAACAGAGGGAGGCGATTTTGAACGCCATAACGGCACTGGCGGCAAGTCCATTTACGGACCCAAGTTTGAGGACGAGAACTTTGAGTGCGATCTTGCCAACCACTCTTCTTCTCGACTCTTTGACTGACCGCGAATGAGCTCACTCCAGATTGAAGCACTCGCGGGCTGGAATGGTGTCCATGGCCAACTCGGGACCCAACACGTTCGTATATTTTTTATTATCTTTCCACAGGATCAAAGTGCTGACTCGAAAAATGATATGTGGTCGACCCATAGCAACGCAAGTCAGTTCTTTATTTCCACGGTACTTTTTGCCTTTTGCCCTTGTCTTGATTTGATCCAGGAAAGAGTTGACCATTAATAAAAAAAATAGGCAGCAACAAGCTGGCTCGATGGCAAGCACGTTGTTTTTGGCGCGCTTGTTGGCGGCATGGTATGTGCCCTTTTGTGCTCGATCATCATCTCATGTAATTCACTCACCCCCCACATTCTCTAGGACGTGGTGCGGCGAATCGAAAAGGTCGGATCCGAGTCTGGCGAAGCATCCAAGAAAGCCGAGGTGATTGATTGTGGACAATTGTAAATTCATTCACTTTTGGACAATGTTGTCCTCGGGAACCTGTTTTTTTTTTTTCCGCAGATATCAACGTAAGAGAGAGAGAGAGAGGCCAGCAATCCAATGAAGAAAAGACAAACGCACGTCAGGGAATCGGTCCACAATCAGCTCCATGACCTCATCGGGCACATCGCCCTGAATCACAATCTCGCCAAGGCCCTCGGCGGACTTGCCGGTCGACGATCCGGTTGCAAACTTTTGTGCAAAGAGCTTGGACGCCGCCTTCAGGTCCACGCCTATTTGCATACCATTACGAATGAGCACCGACAATCAAAAAGGAGGAGAAAACGTACCAAACACCTCCAGGCCAGTAATGACCGTCACCACCTTCTTGCCCTTGCGCTTTTCGGTTTTGATCACCACCTGCGCCTTGCGCTTCTTCTCGGCCGCTGCCTCCAGCTTGCGCTCGAGTTTGTCGCTCGTGTCCTTTGGCTTGGACGCCGGCGTCAGTGTCAGGTTTTCCACACCGGCCTCGCCTGTGGATATCGTTTTTTTAGGTGTGTTTTCCGTAGTGAGGCACGTAAGGAATACGGACCCACAGCATTGTAGAGCTGCTCAAAGAGCTCGGGGTACGCGCCCTGCAGCCAGTCCTTGCATTTCTTTTGGGTCGTGTTGAACTCGCAGTACTATTGTGCGAGGGGGTCCATGTCAGTCTTTCGATTCGCTTCGTTGTTATTGGTGCACGTCCGTACCTCCGGAGGCAAGCTGCAGACTGGTTATACTTAGAAGGGTGAGTGGCCAATAATATAGTATCACGTCAAAAATCCAAAGGTCGTACTGTCGCAGTACAGCACGTTGCCGTTGGGCTGGTCGGAAATAACGGGCGCGGGCATAATTAAATTTTTTTTTTTCTCTTTTTTGGCTGTCGTGGTTTTGAGAGAGCAATGCAACATCCACCATCTCCAGCATCAAGCTCTCGGCAGCAGCTGCCCGCGCGCGACGCGCACCTGATTGCCACCTCGCTCTCGATCCTCTACATTGCCGGCTACTACCTCTCCCATCAGCCATGGCGCCGCGCCGCCGACCGCACCGATCCCTCCGCCACAGTCAAGTTGCGCCTCATCACCATCGTCGCCACGTGCGTGCTGGCTGCCGCCGTCCTGCACTTTGCCGTGTACCTGCGCCTTGTCGCGTCACCTTCGGTTTGTCTTTATTGCTTAATGACTGGAGTGAATTTGCAACTGATAACCGATAAAAAAAATAGCTGATCGAGTTCCTGGCGCTCCTTGGCATTCGCTGGGATGGTCTCTTGACCGCGCTGGTAGCGCCCGTGGGCCTGATCGCGCTTTTGTTTGCTGGCCCGCTCTTCCACATGTACCTTGATCGCGAGCTCTTTTTCCAGGACGAGATTGCATGGGATCTATTCGTGACGCGCCTGGGCACTGCTCAAGGACAACGGCACTACCTCTTGGTATTGTTTTCAAGAATTTTTGATGTCATTCGGTTCACTGACTCGCGCGAGTATGATACAGGGTCCCGTGTGCGAGGAATTCATCTTTCGCGCATGTATCATCATGCCCTACTACTATGCGCGAGCGACCTGGACACAGATGGTGCTGCTGACGCCATTGTACTTTGGAGCAGGTGCGTTTTGCTGTCGTACGTCTACAGTTTTGGACTCACCCGAAAATGGTGGATCAGCACATTTGCACAATATCTACGACATTTACTCTCGATCGGGTCGGAATCTTGATGCCTTGAAGCGTGCCGTCATTTCATCCCGTTCGTTTTATCGTCTTTTAAGTCGATAAGGCAACTGATTGTACCCTGAAAAAATAGTCTTTCAGCTCACGTACACGACCCTTTTTGGATGGATCGCGGCATTCTTGTATATTCGCACTGGTACGTGCCACGAAATTGCTCCCTCTAAATTGACGTAACTCACCCAGATATACAAAAGGTCATATTGTCTCGGTCATGCTCGTCCACTCGTTTTGCAATATCATGGGTGTCCCTAATATCGCCGACATCCACCTGACGCGGCACCCGCGCAGTACGTCCCTTCCTTTTTTTATTCGCTCTCGGATCATAATCTGACGAGATACCGACAGCGGTATGGGGTATCTACGTGATCGGAGTTGTGCTGTTCTTCATGCTGGCGTTCCCGTTAACAACGCCGAGTCTCTATGCAAACACGATCTTTGTTGCTGAGTGAATGAATGAATCAGATTATCCGTGTACATACCTGGGAATGGGAATGTCAGAGAATTGCGCCACATCGTCACGTACTTGCGAAAAAGGATTTACAAGGTCTCTTTCACAAATCCCCCAAGCAAGTGTGCGAGCGCTTGTAGCGCTTTGGCTCTCCAACCCGATATCCAAGAACCGATAATAATAAAAGAACGGGGCAATGCCGGCAACCTCGCCACTCACGCCGTCATCCCGCCCCGATGTCCCTTCCACGACCACCACCAGCCTGGCCGCCAATGCCCGACTGGCGCCAAGCACGCGCGGAGGGACGCGTGTTCCCGCCGTTGTATACGATTCCTTGAGCAGCGATTCGTCCTCGTCCTCGTTTGCGTCCTCGACGAGCACTAGTGACGATAACGATGGAGATGCGGACGACACCGATGACCTGGGATCGAGCAGCGACGACATCAGTGCCAAGCCGGGGAGCTTGTGGATGCGGCCCGGTGGATCCACGTCATCGTCCATGCGCAGCGCGTCGTCGTCCTCGGCGAATTCGAGCGACAGCGATGACGATATTGAGATGGGCGGCGTCGGCGGCGGCGGTGGTGGTGCCGACACGGCCAAGGAAGAAACGGGCGACAGCTCGGATTCCGACGCGTCGTCCTTGGCGGCCGACCCGTACGACACATCCTCTTATTTTTCACAGCGCGCCCTCATTCTTTTATGAAATATTGCCAGGAATGAGCCACCAGACGAGCCGCTGCCCGGGACATTTTGGCGGCACTCTGGCGATTCCTCGTCGTCGAGCCAGTCCTCATCCAATTCCTCGTCCAATTCCTCGCCGCCGCCTACCCCGCCGCCGCGGACAGCGACAAACGCGCGTCCGACTGCGCGTACTTCGCCATGGGCGAGTCTGTTTGGCCGCTTGGCACCCCCGCCTGCGCCCGAGCCACAGCCGCGCGCGAATAGTACCCGTACGCGAACGCGCGCCCGCACCCGATCACGCGAGACCCCGTCTTCGTCCTCACCGATCCCAATCCCGACCGCTGCTGCGACAAGTGGTGCTACTGCCAACGGACGATCGCGGAAACAAGCGGCGGCATCCAATCAGGGAAGGACGCTTAGCACCAGTCCAGCCGACTCGATAGGGGATGCGGCAAGTCCCGGTGTGATTGCGGTTCTACGCAGTACGTTTTCACCATTTTCTCAGTCCAGTCCCATCCGTCCCTTTCCTCCTCCACCTCCACGACTGACGAAATCTTATAGATCCCATGATGGCCGATGCGCGCGACCAGGCGCGACTTTTGCTCGTCTCACTCTTGGAAAACTTTTGCCAGCTGTACAATCCCTCGGACAATCAGCTCCTGTTCCAGATTCTCTGTGAAAAGCTCAGTTTGATGGTACATCCCTCTACTGAGCATCATGATTGAAGGTGATCCTGAACATACACACTTTTGGCAGGGAATTATCCGCGAAGAAGACTTTGACGAGCATTTTTCGGCCGTGCGCGGCGTCTACAAGCTTGCCTTCAAGGAGCTCGTGACCCAGGCGCTCGTTGCAGTGCGAACTGCCCGCGACTCGGCGCAACAACGCATTTCGCCCCAATCGTCTCTGCTGCTCGAGTACCTTCCCGACGGCGCCAGCGGCAATGGCGGCGGAGCAGATGAAGACGCAACGGTCGAGAGCGACGAGGACGTGGACGATGTTCGGTCGAGTTCCGAGTCGTCGGGACCCATGGCATTCTTGCTCGACAACGCATCCACGCCGCGGAACGCAACCCCTGCTCCACTTCTCAGTGGCTCGCTCGCCGTCACTTCCGTCATGGCACCTGTACCATCCACATCCCCGCAGAGTAGTTCTATCACTGCCACCCGCGGTGTGACCCCGGAAACTATCGTGGACTTGTTGGATCTCCATACGTCGCGCTACGCGACCGATTTTACCGAGATTCGCCGGCTGGGCCGCGGCGGGTTTGGATCTGTCTTTCACGTCCGCAACAAGTTGGATGGGCGCGAGTATGCCGTCAAAAAGGTGACGCTGTCGGATCCAAAGGACTTGCACCGGGTACGCTGATCTTCTTTATTTATTTGTATGATCCGACTGTATCTCATAAAGATATCACAGGTATTGCGCGAAGTCAAGGTCCTCGCACGCATGGACCATCCCAACATTGTGCGCTATCACAGCGCTTGGCTCGAGTACGAGGACCGGCGCTTACCGGGCACGCGTCCCGGCGCGGGACCGTCGTCATCGTCGTCAATGCAATCGCAGGATAGCGACGCATCGTTTGGAACGGACGGCGCGTCGGCAACCGACGACAGCACCACAGGAGAAGGCGTTGGCGTGACGTTTACGCGCGAAGAGGAGGACTCTTGGGCCAACCGGACGTCCAAGGGTGCTGCCGCCGATGGGGATTCGGATGCCGCCGATGCGGCAGCATCACGCTCGCGCTCGCGCGAAAAGAAACCAACCCGCCCATCGCCACGCAATGAGAGATCGCTTCCGCCCGTGAACCCAGCACGGCCCCTGACCCTCAAGATCCAGATGGAGCTGTGCTACTCGTCGCTCCACGACTGGCTAATGCACCGCAACACGCTCCGCCATCTCAAGCCCTGGATGCTGATGGCTGAGGCCAATTTCCTGTTTCGCAGCCTGCTGTGCGGCCTCGAGTACGTGCAAGAGCGCGGGACGTCGCACCGCGACCTGACGCCGCGGAACATGTTCCTGGTGCGTAAAGAGCACCAGATTCAGCACCGCGCGATTCAGCGCCGCAAGAGCGCCGCGTCGTCGTCATCGTCTTCTGGGTCATCGTCGCGCAGCCGCAAGATCTCGGGCGAGTCCGTTTTTTCCGACTTGGACGCCGACGAAGCCGCATTGCCCCTGTGTCAGTGGCTCAATGTTGAGACGCTGGACGACGTCGGGATCAAGATCGGCGACTTTGGGCTCGTCTCGGAGCACGGTCGGCCCGGCGCCTCCTCGTCCAGTTACTCGTCGCCGAGCATATCGCCGTTGCCACGGACCGGATCGGGGGTTTCTATTGGCTTTGGGCGGTTACCGGAGCCGTCGGTGCTGCTCGGACAGCCCAGCAGAGGGTCGCCCGTGTCGGCCTCGGACAAGGAGGACGCAGAATCGGTTACCCTTACTGCTGCCACAGCTGCGCCGCTCCCACGAGGTGGAAAGGCGCCGCCGCCACCACCACTGCCGTTGGCAAAGCTGCGACCTGCGGCTGCCGCACGGAGCACGCCGCCTGGAAGTGAAGCTGGGTCCCCGATCAGCCCGCGCTTTCCACCCTACCAGAGCCCAGTCAACGGTATGCCTTCACTCAACAGCAACATGTCCACTCCTACGAATAATGGGGTTGTAGCGCCGCCCGTGCCGCTGCGCCCGATCCCTCGTCTGCCGTCCTTTGCGCCGACCATTGGCATCGGAACTGCGACGTACTCGGCGCCAGAGCAAATTGCGCGGTCGGGCAAGTACGCGTGGCACCGGGTGACGTCGGACATGTACTCGCTCGGGGTGGTACTGCTGGAACTGCTGTGTCCGTTTGCGACGGGTATGGAGCGGTTCGTGACGTTGGAGCGGCTGCGGGCCATCCACGACTGCGACCGCCGGCTCCCACCCGACCTGATCACCACGTTCCCCGGACACGCGGCCATGATCTTGTGGTTGACGGCCGAGGACCCGACGCAGCGGCCATCGCCGGGGGAGATGCTGACTGTGTTCCCTCCACCGGTCCCGGACGCACTCGTCAAGCATGCGCCGTCCGACTTGCAAAAGACGCCGCTGTATGAGGAGAGCTACGAGTTTGTGCCGGATCCCGGGTCCCTGCCACCCGAGTCGCCCTTGCCGTTGCCCAAGTTGACCAGCGCCAGTTTGGCTGGTGCTGGCGGTGATCGGGAACGTCTGGAGCACTTGGCACGAACCGTGCGTCAACAGCAAGCGATCATCGAGTCCAAGGATCAAGAAATTGCCCTGTTACGGGCAAAGCTGGCGTCCGTGCTCGGCGGCTCAGTGAATTGATGTAAACACCATTTTTTTTCCTTCTCACGCTAAAATGGGATTGGACGACGCAGAGCAAGCAATATAATGATTGCACATTCGAGATCCACACTGATTTATTCTATTCAACCGCTGTCCGATTCGCTGACGGGTGGTGAGTGCCCCCGCAGGTCCTTTGGGATGCAGGATGGTTCCCCTCTCTCTCACTTGACCTGAAAAACAAGCGAAAAACGCAACATTGAAAAGGTCGTTTTTTTCCCCTTTTCTTTATTTCTCGGCTCTGCCTCTTCGTTATTTGCGGCCTCCCGCACTGCCTCCCTATCAGACTTGACGAGCAGACGCCCGCTTGAAGAAAAGAACGACACTGACCCGACCTGGCGGTCTTGGAGAGCCCACGCCTGGTATTGCTTAATCCGGACAACCTGGTGCACATATGGCCTTTTTTTCTCTCTTTTTTCGCTCGCTACTCGGTTTCTACCCTCCTTGCTCCCCAATTTCTTGCAGCGAACCTACCGTAACCGGTGCGACCTTACGCCGACTCGTGACGGCCAATCGCACTTGTCCATTAACGATTGTGCGCCCTCACAATAAAAAAAGCAGACCCAAAAAAAAAACAAGACCAACCGACCAGCACGGCCACTCCCGCCTCTTTTCCCTCTGCATTCTATTTACCTTGTCGTTTTTTTACGTCTTTATCCTCCGCGCCACCTCAATTTATCGTTTTCCCTCTGTCTGCGCACAATCCCGCCTTTTTTTTTGTGTTGATTTCCCTTTTTTGAGCCGCGATCGGCATGATCCGAACAAGTCAAAACGCAATCTGGGCCGCGCATTTATGCCGCCTGTCGGCACCACCTGCTCCGGTCAATGCTGCAATGGGATCCCACTGCCCTCGATCCGCGTTCCAATTCCAAGGAAAATGGTAACTGACTTTATATTGATTTGGACATTCAATAGGAATCCACTTGGCCTTTTTTCTTTCGTGACATTGGCATTATCCGTTGGGCATTCCTCATTGTATTGCCACTGATCACGTCCTTGGATCCTTCACGTTTCCACATCCTGCTGATCCCTCCCTGCCCACTGGCTCCTCCAACGAACAAAATGGCAACCCGCACCTCCGCCTCTAAGACCAAAAAACTCGTTGCTGCCGCTGCGGTGACTGAGAAGAAGACCGCCGCCGCCGCCTCTGAGAAGAAGCCCGCGGCGGAGAAGAAGGTGGCTGCCGAGAAGAAGGTCAAGGACGCGCCCGTTGCGGCTGCCACTGGTGCCAAGAAGCGTTCGGCTGCTGCTGCCGGTGTTTCGACCGACGCGGATGCCGCCGCCGCCGCTGCTCCGGCCAAGAAGCGCAAGACGGCGGCGGCCGCTGCGGCAGCAGTGATTCCGGGCGAGCGCAAGTCGTCGCGCGTAGCCAAGGCCGTGGAGGAGGCCGCCAAGCCCAAGGTGGCCGCGCCGGCGCCCAAGAAGGCCGCACCCAAGGCCAAGGAGCCCAAGGTTCCGGTATGTCGCCTTTCTTTTTCGATATTTTTTGCTTTTTTCACTCATATGACTTGATTGATTGCAGGTTTTGAAGGGCAAGACGCGCGGCGAGCAGGCGTCGCTCGAAAAGAAGAAGAAGAAGGCCTCCAAGGCCAAGAAGCCGGCCAAGCGCGTACGTTTTACTCAATTTTTCTTGCTTTAGTTTTATCTGAGTGAGTTGTGGTGCATAGATCCTTTCGACCAAGGAGCGCAACGCCATTGTCGCAGAGCTGGCGGCCGCCGACAAGAAGAAGCGCGATGATGAGAACGCCCGCCGCCAGGCCGGTCGTCTGGAGCGTGCTGCGGCGCGCGGTCTCCCGATCGACGACTCTGATCTTTCGGAGGTCGAGAACGACGACGACTCGGACGATGAGGAGGAGGAGGCGGAGCACGCCAAGGCGTCAGACAAGGAGGAGGGCGACGAGTCGGCCGATGTCAAGACCCCGACCCCGCGCAGCCCGGCGCTCAAGGCCACGACGGCAGCGGCGGCGCCACCGGCCAAGGCTGCTAACGGCAAGGCGGCGGGCAAGAAGGCCGCGGCCAAGGCGGCAGCACCGAGTAGCCCTGCCGACAGCGGGACCGAGGGCGACGATTCGTCCGAGGTGAAGTCGATTCCGACCGGTCTGTCGCTCAAGGACGACGAGGGCAACGATGTGGATCTGGCATCGCTGGCCGAGTCCACCGGTGTGGTTCTGTTTGCGTACCCCAAGGCCAACACCCCCGGGTGCACCACCCAGGCATGCAAGTTCCGCGACGAACAAGAAAAGTTTGAGGAGCTCGGGTACAAGGTGTTTGGCATCTCGTACGACACCCCCAAGGCCCAGGCGTCGTGGAAGGCCAAGTACAACTTGTCGTACTCGCTCCTGTCGGACGACAAGGCTGGCAAGTCCGGCGCCATCAAGCAGCTGGGCATTGCTAAGGGATCTGGCGCCCTACGGTCGCACTTTGTGTTTGCCAAGGGCGGCGCGCTGCTCTCGGCCAACCGGAGCGCCAAGCCTGCCAATTCGACCACGGAGGCGCTGGAGGTGGCGACCGCGCACCCCCAAAAGTGATCTCATGCGTGCTGCACTCTTTCCTTTTTTCTTTCTCCCGAGTCTTGTTTTTGTCTTCTTTTTTTCCTTTTTTTCCTTTTGCTGGCCCAGGATGGTCCTTGGAACGAGTGGGGCGGGAAAGGGATCTCCCATTCTTTTGTCTTTGTTTTTTCAGTTATATTTATTCATTCATTTTCCATTTTGTCTCTGTCTGACCGTGTCCTGGGGCACTATAGCAGGAGAGTGAGGGCTCTCTCCTATTAGAGGGAGCAGGCGACTTTGTTGCTTGTTTGCTCTCTTTGAATTCATTTTCAAATCCTGCAATCTAAACACCTTTCATAATATAACCACCATGAGCAGCAGCAAAGACGCGTCCATTTCTCCCCGTGACACTGCCCAGGCGTCCCTGACCAATGCCCCGACTTCTTCTGGCGCGTCGATGGCCGCGGCAGCGGTTCCGGAAGCGCTCAAGGCCGGTCTGCCGTGGCCGCACTTTGTGGATGCACGCGGCGCGTTCGCCACACCGCAGTCGCTGCTGCGCCCGCTCACGCTGTACGCGTTCACCGCGTCGTGGTGCCCTGCATCGCGCCCGCTTGGCCCCACGATGCTGGCTCTGCACCAAAAGCACGGCATTGCCGATGTCGACGTGGTGCATGTGAGCTTGGACTACTCGGTTGCCGAGAACGAGGACTCGAGCTTGATGCCGTTCGTCTCTTCTTTTTTTTT
>MU624616.1:0-40315 GCA_025349905.2 Blastocladiella britannica
CGTCAGTGAACCGACGGACCGATGAGGTGCCATCATACCTGGCCATGTTGAGGAGCGCCGATTTGGTGTGCGGCGAGAAGTCCGCAGTTTTGGGGCCAGCAATGGCAAGGAATTGGTTGACAAGCGCGGTGACCTGGCACTGGAGGTCCGCGACTTGTTGGTTCTTGTTGGCAAGCGCAGTGCGCAGCGAGTCGATGGTGGTGGCATTAAGCGCCTGTTGTGTGTTGAGTTGTTCAGCACGAACAAATTGCTCAAAAACCCGCGCGGGCGAGCGCGACTGTGCACTGCTCGTGCGTGAACGCCTCGGGGCGCATCGCAATAATGTGCGAGGTGGCGGCGCGGTCTTCGGCCGAGGGGACCGTGCTGGTGCTGGTGTAGCACAAGAATGGGTTTGGGAAATCCAACACTGTTGGGGTGATTTGATCGGCCATGGCGCACGGATCGCAGTCTGCAGGTTATAGGCGGAACAATGTGGAAGGTGCAGGGAGGCAGCCCCAACGACGAAAAAGGGAGGACGCTATCATATCCCCCCCTCACTGGTACGGGCGCGTCAGCGGCCTCTTGCGAGGGGAGTGCGGTTTAAGCTTGGAAGAGAAAATGCTGGGATCGCTTGACCGCATATTTATGCGGCTCATCTCACACACACCATGATCAACGCTGTATTGACAAGGTCAACGATAATAAGACAATGTCCTCGATAAATATAAACATCTATTTCAAATGCGCGAGGTTATGCACCCACCAATTCAGCTGCGTGCTCCATCCAAGCCGAAGACTCTCAAAGATTAGGTTCTGGAACTCCTCAGCCGCCTCGGACTCGCTCAAACCAAGGCAGAACGCGTCTCGCAGGTAGGCAATGTCGTCCGCCGTCTGCAGCTCTGGAATGCCCGTGGAGAGCATGAGCAAGAAGAGATTCATGAATACATTTGCGTTTCGCCTGTTACAAGAGTCCATATGATGAGATGGATCCACTCAACAGCAGAAAAAATAGCATACCGCAAAACCAAGTAGGCTCGAACCGCCGTCGCGACAAACGTATCGAAATTGGCCGGATTCTTCTTGCTAATGACATGCACAAAGTCTGGCGTCAGGACAAAGGGCGCGCGCTCGCGCTTGATCCCGAATTTCCGCTTGATATTGCCCAAGAAATGACCAAAGTCAATGTGGAACAACCGGCCCGTCTGCGTGACCATGATGTTGTCGTTGTGGCGATCGCCGATCCCAAGGCAGAACGTGGCGACACAGTAGCCAGCGCAACTGAGCGTGAAGTTGTTGACGGCGCGGTCATAGTCCACCTCGGACGGGTTGTGGGCGCGGATCCACTTTTCAAGCGGCTCCTCCTTGAATGCTGCGGTGGACCCACCGGACGCGAGCTGAATCGAGGACACGGTCGCTGAATGGGGGACCACCTCGATAAACCCGCTGTCACGGCCCGTCGACATGCACCCGTAAAGAGTCATGCGCAAATCGAGACCTTCGTTGCGCCACAGCCGGTCCATGATGCGGAGCATTTGGAGCGTAAGGGCATCTTGCCGCAAGTCGTCGCCGGCCTTGTAAATCACAAGCAAGTCAGCTGCGGCGGCAGGGGCGGCAGCCGGCGGTACAAGTGGGCTGAACGGTGCTGGCAGCCCTCTTGGCGACTCGAGGCCGCTGGAGGGTGGAGACACGGAAGAACCTGATGCAAGGGTGGTGGTTGCCGCAGGAGCGACACTGGTTGAGCTCAAAGGCAGCTGAGCGCTGTTGGGCGACGACGAGGTCGGGGTTGGCGGCGGAAGCGACCATCCTTGGAACGCGGTTCGATTGTCGGTAAGGAGATCGAGTGGCCTGGCATTGGGAGCCGGGGCGGTTTTGAACGCGATCCAGAGCGGCAGTTTCTTCGAGTCCATGACCTTGCACTTTTCGAGGGAAATGGACGACACGTGCATGTCGTGACGGAGCGGCAGTCGCTGCCCTTGGATCACTGGCGCGCCTTTGAGCCGCGAAATGAGCGTGTCGCGCCGATCACGGATGCCGGGCTGCTTGACGGCCCACGCTGCCTCGTTCAGCCGATCCACGAGCTGCTGCTGGTACACGAGATCCATGATATCGGGCTGGATTCCACGGAGATATGCGTCCAGCAGTACCAGGTACAGTGGAATCATGGCAGCATTGTCCATTTCCGCCTGTTTTATTGTTGTTGTGGTAGGTCAGAAAGAGCTCACTTGCTAGAAAAAAAAAATTGCCAAGTACCTTGACACTCCAATAAAAGATGTGACCAATGCGGGGAGACAGCAACGCTCGACGCAGCAAAAACCGCGCCAGACTCGAGTCTGGGTGGTGCTCAAAGGAGAGCGCTTGCACGAGCTGCATCACATAGTCGCTCAATGCGTCATCCGACAACGTCTCCAAGGCGCAGACGGCAAAATCGCGTACGTCGTCGTCGGCAAAGTACCCGTCCAGCAACAAGAGCGCAGTCTCGACCGATATGGGACGCCAGATATTGAGAAGCCGCCGGGTCTCAATCACGTCCTCGAGGTGATCGCAGTTGCTTGAAACCAGGACCTTGGGCAGCGATTCTGGGACCGACAACAGAAACACGCGGTGGGTCCACACGATTTTCCGCACACTGTCGCTGAGCGGGGCCAAGGGGTCCCACTGAAGAACGTCCTCGAGTACCTTCATGTCGTCCGCGCAAATATCCTCGCGCGCAGCCGAAATAAGCTTGTCGTAGTCGGTGTTTTCGAGCAGGGTGTGGTCCGTTTGGTCCGGAAAGACGACCGGGTGCGTGTACTCTTCGAACCGAACCTGCACCATGGGGCTGCCAACCTTGCATGGGGAGGTACATGGCCCCATATCGCTCGCGTCCTTGCCCTCCCACAGCCGACAAGTATACGATCCCTGGCGAAAGTAGCCGCGATTATCAACGAGCAGGAGCGAGACAGTCCCAATCGGGATATGTTTCGCTGCCCGCTCATGGTCGCTGCCTCGGCGCTTGGGCGCGGTCGGATTGCCATATATGGTCACCGTCATTCGCGCATTGCGGGGCAAGCTGTAAATGGGGATATCGAAAATGATAAAGTTGAGCCATAGCGGGTCCGCGCTGGCTTCCACATGCCGCGTACGAACGGGCGCGCACAGCGCCTTGCCCCCAAACATGCTGTTCGAATGTAATGTAAGTCACCTCTGAGAAAATAAAGAGACAGGCCGCGTACATTTTTGCCTCGACGAATAGCGAGTCGAGACCAGGGGGCACCACCAGTTTTTCTGCCCGAGTGATTTCCACGCGCAAGTTCATGCTCAAGTCCCACATGCTCAAGAGCTTGACACCAGCCCGGTCGCGACCACGCAGCGTCAACTCGGCGTGCTTTCCCGGCGAAGGGTTCCCCTCCTCGGCAAAGAGGTCGCTGCCAGCATACGACGAGAGAATATCAGTGGTCCGTTCGTCCTCGAGTCGGCGAATGGTCCAGCTCAGGTCGGAGCGAACGCCGGGAAGGGATGTGTTGGGAGGCATGTGCGTAATGACCAGGTCGATTTTCTCGCCACGAGCAAGCGAGTGCCGGATCGCAGCATGGTCAATCAGTGCGTGGTCGGGATGCAGGTATTCGGGTCGCCCTTGCAGCTTGAGCGCAAACCTCCGAGCCGTCACCTCGGTGGCTGCATTGCCATTTCCATTGCCGTTGCCAGCGGCCGTTCCGTTTTCGTCGAGCGCGTGGGACCCGTCCTCGTCCGCCGATTGGGCGCTACTTTCGCCGCTGCCGGTGTCAGGGGCGCGGAGCATATCGCCGCTCGTCAGGTGCTGCATGAGCTCCTCGCGGAACTGGTCGGCGGTAGCGGTCGAAGCCGACGATGACTCGGCCAGGGCGTACTTTGCAACAATGCGCAGGGTGACGCTGCTCACCCGATCGCCAACGTCGCACGAGACGGTGCGCACAATGGCCGCGTTCTCGAAATGAAGACGAATGGGGATGCGCGTCTTTTTTCGGAGCTTGGCCGCCAAGTACGGTATGGGCGGCGTGGTCACGAGGCGATCCACCGGCAGCGTTCCCTTGACAGAGAGGCGTACATTGTTGAGCTTTTTCCGGATCTGCTCGCGGTCATCCGTCAACAGCCCCCCTGTTGTTGCTCCAGGTGGGGGCGACGGTCCGTTGATGACGGGTTGGGGCAAGCTCGCCGAGTACAGGTAATGCTGGCCGTGCTGCAGCAAGCGCGCGACCATATCGGTGCGCTGTTTTTCCTCAAATCTCTGCTCGGGCGTGGCGACTGGCATTGGCAATGCCCGAAGCAACAATTCGCCGCCACCACGAACATTGCCGAGCATGGCCACCTGGCGAAGGGTCAAGGACTCGTCGGGAATATGGACAATGGCGTGCAATACGGGGTGCTTGTAGCACAAGAAATGGTCGTGTGCATGCACGCTGGTCATGGCGAGCGCAGACGCAGGCGACTGGCTCGATGCCAGGGACCACAGTGTGGCCTTGATACTCGCAATGTTTTCGTCGGACGTGAAGATTTGCGACGAACGCAACCACTCGCGGGATGCGGTGGTCGAAACGGGAAACAATATGCACACGACGATTTTGGGCGGCCCGCTTTGGTCCGAGAAACTCAGTGCTGCGGGACGAACGCGCTTGCGCGGGCTGGGCAGCTCGTCACCAGGTGCCAGTTGGGATCCGAAGGTGTTACTGCGATCCGATTCCATTGACCTGGAAGCCACCGTCGGCGATGAAACAATAGAAGACTCTGGCCGGTTGCCGGACTGCTGTGACGACGGTGCGATCACCGATGAAGTGACGGCGGAATTCACAGCCAGACTGGCGCGGCGCAGGAACGAGGGCGAAGCAGCCGACCCCGACTTGGTTGCAGCAGACGACGAGGACGGCGGAGTGGTGATGATTGGCGAGGGTGGAATCACCACTGCATTTGGAGTGGCCCCGCACGTATTGCCCAGCTGACTCGGTGGCAAGTAACTGGATCGGCGCTCGGAATGCGGCCCATCAAACATTTGCATGTCGCGGAAAATATCGTCGGGCGTAATCAGACGCTGGCGGCGTTGCAAGAGCGCTGAAATGGACACGCGGCGCTCGTCGTTGCCAGGACTAAACTTGACAGTGGGTCCTCCGCTGGCACCAGTTGAACCGAGGCTCAGTGCATTCGCGGATGGCCCAGAACCCAGGGGACTTGCAGGCGTCGCCGTGACTACTGGTGGTGCAAGTCCAGGCGTCACCGGGTACATGTCGTCCTTGCCGCGGATAATGAATGCGACCGAGTCGCCGAGATCGTCTTCTTGGCCCGACAAGACGGCTGCAATCTCGGGGACCGCCGTTACCAGGAGCGCATCCGCGGCAAGCGGGACGGGTTGGGCATTTGGCCGCTCCACGAGCACCTGGAACCCAGTGGCAGCGATCGATTCTCCGAGCATGGACCGCAGCTTTTCGACCCCGCGGTGCAGCAGAAACGTGGTTGTTGACACGGCCGAGACGCGGACGTTGGTGATGGCGCCGCGTGGAAGCAGCACGCGCACGTTGACGGACCGTGGGTTTGCTACGCCTGCGTTATGGCCACCACCACTAATATTCGTGCCACTCCCATCGACCGCGGCTGCTGCCGCCGCTTCAATGGAGAATCGAGACATGGTATCGGTGGCGCGACGAAACGTAAAGTACGCCGGGCCAGCGGCCTCGTACTCGTCAAACGACACGTCCGGGAGCATTTTGAGGGCCGACGTGATGCATTCGACGCGGAACGTAATGACGTGGTTGGGCGCCGCGTGCTGAACCTCTGGAATGTCCGTCAGCACCATCGCCGGCGGCACCGAACGTCGTGCTGGAGTT
The DNA here is from genome assembly GCA_025349905.2 of Blastocladiella britannica. Lineage (NCBI taxonomy): Eukaryota > Fungi > Blastocladiomycota > Blastocladiomycetes > Blastocladiales > Blastocladiaceae > Blastocladiella > Blastocladiella britannica. Next base: position 5,811 of record MU624616.1, read on the forward strand.
GGTCCTGCTGGGGCCGATTGGGGAGTCCCTGGCTGTACCGCTGCCGCCGCCGCGTTGAAGGGCCCACTCTGTTGCGTTGCCGCTGGCAGCGCGGCCGGAGGCGCTGATTTGACCGCGGTCGGGATATGCGGTTCGAGGATCAATTCGAGATCGGTGTGCTCCACATGAACGCCGAGCGCGCGCTGGAGCTTTTGCGCCGCCTTTTCCAGCAACACTCGAGCTGTGGTGTCGTGTGCGACGGCGACGTTTGAATTGATGCCCTTTGGGAGTTCGAGCCGGACAAACCGGGGACCAGTGCTCAGCACTGCCGAGTGGGAGCCACCAGCACTGGCACTAGCACTAGCCATCCCAAGGTGGCTCGTGGTGACGTGAAGCTGGGGTGCGCTGCCAAGAAGCGTGGGGCCGCCGCTCGATCTCCGACGATTGCTCTTGACAGTGGACTTGCGCGACAGGGCTCCATTGGAGAGGCCCGAGAGCGCGGACGGCGAGTTAGTCACTGCCGCGAGGGGCTTGAGGGAAATGACACCCGTGGTGCCACCCGGCGTCCCGTCAGTTCGGTACGCCTCAATCAGCGAGAAAATGGACTCGTGGTCAATGGTACTGACGGTCGCCAACGAAGACCGGCGGCTTGCGCCGGTGGCCGCCATGCTGGATGCTCCTCCCAGCACGGATCCGCCCGACGGCGCGCCGTTGACCAATAAGCGTAGGACAGGGTCCACTCCCGAGGAGCGGCACTGGTAGAAATACTCGAGATCGTCCAATAAAGTGTTGTTGCCAGAGTGCGCGCCGAGAGCAGCGCCGTCTTCAAGCACCACGAGCTCCACCATCTCTGCCGGTGGCGCACTTCCGGCCAATCGACGCAATTTCCCAAGAGACCGCTCAATCAGCTGGCCCAGGGTCATGTTGGCGGAAATCTGGATGTTGGTGGTGCACTCGGTCGAAACATGCACCTTGACGATTGGTGTGTGCGGCGCAGATCCCGATCGAGGCAGAGCGCTCGCCCCTGACGTTGCAGCAGATGCGCCACCACCCGATGACGATGGATCCGTGGTTCGGTGGGACGAACGAATTGAGTGTGACCGCCGGAACTCTTGCCGGAGGCTTGCCATGGTTGGGTTGCCGTTTGGCAATGTTGAGGGATGGGGCAGTTCGCCCGCAGATGCGCTAGCGGCGTACTCGTCATCCGGAATCCCGAATCGCCCAGGCCGCGATAACGGTGATGGCATCGCGGGGGCAGCGCCGTTGGAGAGGGAGCTAATCGAGTGCGAGGACGATGGCAATGGATCCATTGAGCCGCTGTTTCGCGCAGGGTGCCGAGTGAGCGACGGGGAAGATTTTTGCTCGTCGGCCGTAGACGACTCTCGGAATGTGCTGTTACGCTCTGCCAGCGAATTTTGCGACAGCGAAGAGACAGACGACATGACATCGGCTTCGAGGTCGCTGGTGGAAGGAATATCCACTTTCAGGGGGAGGTAGACGGAAGTCGGCGTATTGGCGCTTCCCGGGCTCTCTACCAGCGGTGAACTCGGGAGAGACTGCGACTGCGAGCCGTGAGTCATGGTGGATGCTCTGGAGCGCGACATGGGCGCTTCGGATCCAGTGTTGAGAAACGCGGGCAAGGATGAAGTGCCAGTCCCCTTTCGTAATTGGGACATGCGCGTCGCGACTGAGGCAGCGCTCTGAGTCGTGGAAGCCGAGATGGATTTGATGAGGGATGGCTCGCCCGATACACGTTCATAGGCCTGTCTTGTCACGAGCGAGCACATGGGCATGACCCCTGCTGGGACCAGGCGAACAAAGTCGTGCTCTGCAACAAGACGATGAATTGTTGGGTCCTTTATATTCCAAGTTGTTGATGTTAATCTCTCATGCCAGTCCATACGAAGCAAGAGACGTACAATTGGACAGTTTTCAGCAACAAATATGTATGCTTCCTTGGCGAGCAGCGAATGCCCTCCGACCTTTGAAATATATATAATTTCGTCAATAAGGGCAGGAAGTCAATGGCCACACTACAAAAACGCACCCGCAGTTTGGTATAGACCATCTCCAGAAAGTGTGCAACCGTCACTGACGCACGATCCACAGCCAGGGTTGTCGTGATATCAGCCTCGTCGTACCGCACTCGAACCAGTAGTTGTTGCCCTAATGGTTGTGATCCACTCGAAGCAGCGGAAAGGACAGGGGTGGAGGAAGATGGAACCTCGCCCATTGTCCTGGCAAGCGCCGACTTTAATGGGGAGGTCGACGACGGACTCGAATCCGCGGTGCCATGGCGTTGATGCTGGTTGTGCGCATGGCGCAGGGCGCCAGAGATCGAGTGTATGAGCGAAGGGGAACTCGAGCGACTGCTACTCGAGTTTGCTGTCCCGCTGCGTGGCCTTTCACTCGCATCGGTGGCAGCAGCGGCAGTCCCTGCTCCATCTCCAGTGCCAGTTGGTGCGGACGATTTCGGTTGCAATGGTGAAGAATCGCTTTGCCCCGAACGGCGTCGAGCCCGCGCCAAAAGTGAGGACATTCGGCGATTTGGTTGTTTATCGTGGGCTAGACTTTCCAAAAACTTCAAGCAATTCCGTGGAATAGGCGCGCGATGCCGACGATGGTCCTCTACGGTTTCGTTCGTTCGTCGGAGAATTTTAATAAATTTTTGCTTGCATGGAGATGGGAATTCGAGACTTGGGAATTCAGTACTAATATCACATGAAAAAAAAAGGCAGGGATTTGTTTTTCCCTTTCAATCCGACTCTTCGCCGTCGTGCGACCCCGGTTTGGTCGTTTCTGACAGCTGCCTCATTGCCTGCAAGTCGCGCTGCCGCACCGACATGTCTGCCCCACCCGATCCGCCCACCACAACGCCGCCCGTCAGTCGGATCGTCACCAGTCCGCGGGGCGTCCCGGCATACAAGAGCGGGAGCTGTGGGTGGAATGCGAGCGTGTGGAATGCTGCGGCATCCTCTATATCGATGCTCACGACGGGAGAAACCGCAAGCGATCGTGCCGCCTGGCCGCCGCGTGATTTTCCAAGATCAAAAATGAACAGCCGGGATGCAGTGGCAGCGGCCAGCACGGCCGGTCGATGCGGCGACCACACGGCGGCGACCGCGGCGGAACCTGCTTGGTGTGCCCCCGGATCGAGCACAATGGTTGCAATCGGTGCGCTCTGCATTTCACGAAGCGTTTTAGTTTAAATTGCAAACAATAAAAGAATAATCACATACCCGATAGGTGCGGCGGATTGCCACGCGTCCATCCGTGCCCGCAGTGAAGAAAATGGAGCTCGCCTCTTCGTGCGGATTGAATGCCAATGCAGTGACGGGGCCAGTATGGCTCGAGTAGCAGAACGTGGGAGTGATGGCCACTGGTGGAGCGTCGTGTCCATTGTTGTCATGAGAGGCGGCAGACCCATTCAACGGGCTGGCCACTTGGCGCACGCGTCGAATATCCACGTGGGCCACTTGACCCGCATCCGACCCGACAATCAGCATGCCAATAGCCGGATCCGGGTGAACAGCGAGGCGCGAGAGCGGCATTCCGAGCGCGGTTCGTGGCCCCAGCGCCAAAATGACGCGGCGAACCGCTTCAATACGAGTGGGGGTCTTGCTTGCTCGCTTCAGCTGCCACTCAATCAGGCTTCCGTCCAGTCCGGCTGACCACAGCGACTGGGCAGTCATGTCGTCTACCGCCGCCCCTGCACTAGTGGCGCCGCCAAGCAAGCTACCAGCCGAGATCGTATACGGTGACCACGCCACGGCCGTTGCCATGTCTGCATGGCCCGGCACGGACCTCGCACTTGCCGCGGAGTCAGATACCACCACTTGGCTGCTGCTGAGCAAAAGACTGCGTGCGGGGTCGCTGGCTAACGTGTCCCAAACACCAATGTCGCCAGTGACAAGCGCCACCGCCACCCACGCCGCCGATACTGGGTGGATTGCGACGGACGTGGCGCAGGCCGGTAGCGATGTATGGGCCGTGCGCGCGCCATTGGCGAGCATCGAGACCGACGCTGCGTGCGTACACCACGAGGAAATCTCGCCATCTGCCTGATGGTCAGATTGAGCCTGGTCGCCGCCGGTACGCGGGTGCGTGTATCCGTAGGCCAAGACAATGGACCTGCCAGTGGATGAGCGGTCTGCTGCCGTCACCTCCATGCGTTCCGCTGAATTGAATGCGTGAAGTGGGTCGTTCATGAGCTGGTCAGTGGCCGCGACCAACGATGCTGCTACCGACTGTGATATGTCCTCTGTTGATCCGCTGCCATCCATTCCAAATCCGGACATGCTGTCGATCGGCCACTCTTGTACAAATTTTCAATAGGATCTTAGCCAAGGAAATGAAAGCATACCATCAAAGGCACTGGTGCGAGTATTCTCCATCAATATGGCACTCACATCGCGCTCGATTGATTGCAAGAAGCGAGCCAGCCGAGGCATATCAATACGGGCGGTGGAGCGTGATCGTGACAGGGACTGCTGCGAGCACATCTGCGTTCCTGCGTCGGTTTCGCGATTGAGGGCCATCATGGCCGAGACTGGCTCAGTTTGGCACTCGGACTGAGTACGAGTCTGGGACGGTGCCTGCATTCCAGTCGAGCTCACTGAAATGGCGTCAGTTTGCGCTTGCGCCGTCACGGTCTCCGCCGGCGGTGCCAATCGCCATGTGGACGTGAGCGAAATAACAGAGTGCTCGTTGGTGGCCCGAGAGTCCTGGAATCCCGATTGCCAGGGCCTCATGATCGCTAAAGATGACTGCAGCATTTTTGAATTTGGTTGATGGGAAATTGAACTCTTTTCAGGAAAAAAAATTGAGAAAAAGAAAGAAAAAAACGCTCATCAACGGTCATTACTCCTGCTTCTGACGCGTCGGCACCGTCAGTGAATCCTGGGCAACCGACTCGGACATGGCCACGTGGGGAGAGTGGTAGATGCGGTCACCCTTGTGGGCCTTGAGCGACTCGCGCTCCTCCTGCAGCCGCCAAAAGAGCGATCCGTCAAAGATTTCCCGAATGTGTTCCTTGGAGATACAAAGCTCGGAGCCGAGATTCTTGGAAGTCTTGGGACCACCGTCGCTGTCGCTCGTGAATGTAACGCGCTCGCCCACCAGCAGCAGAGTGGTGCCCCATTCGAAGAAGGCTTTTTGATATTTTTTTCGTTGTGAATCCTGCGTTAAGGTCCAAGTGACAAAAGGAACGTACCAGCAAACCATCCAAACGGATCGGCCGTCAGCCGGAATGCTTTGATCATATGCCACACTTCACCTGCCGTCAAGTACTGCCGACGCTCGTCCGCTTTAGCATACTTGGAAAAGATGGACTCGAACGCCGACGGGATGAACCGACCCTCGGTATCGTACACGCCGGAACTGGATCCATGCTTAGCCTTGTGAATGTTCTGTGTGCGCAAATCAATCAATGATGAGTGCGACTTCCTGCAATGTGATCGCATGATCTAGAAGATACCTTGATGTACACGCGGAACAAGGGGTCCGGCAGCAGCGTAGGGCAGGTGCTGTACGAGAGACTGAAGTTGATGATGCACATGGCCAGGATCGAGAACGGCACGTTGAAACCGAGCTCCCGGAAGCCAAAGAACGTGTCGAGCATCGAAATGTAGCCGCGGTGGTGACTATTTTTACAATACCATCAGTTCAGGCGGCATCAGAAGTCAAAACATCAAAATAAAAGGAAGATCCGAACCGATCAAAGAACTTGACGTGCTGCTGCAGAACGCTCATCGTGTCGTACGGATTACCGCGGGTGCCCTCTGGGTGCTCAACCGAGACGGCCCGCATCGCACGCGGCATCCACGGGTGCTCGACCTTGCGCTCAATGGCCTCGGGATCTGGTGTCGGGCGGTCCTTCATCACGGGGACCTGACACTCGTCTCCTTCGGCGGCGGGGGGATGCTCGGGGGCCGCCGATCTGGCCGGTACCGGGGTGCGAAAGGCCCCCTCCTGCATGTAGATGCCGTGCTTGTAGTCCTCGTGGGACGGGAGGTTGGCGTCCTCGTGATGGAAGATGTCGGTCATTTTGATTGTGTTTTTACTGCTGTCAAGACTTCAGCAAAGGGTAAACGAATCGAATTTATTCAGCCTGTCGCAGGTTTAGGAAGAGGAAATGCAGAGAGCGGACCAGTAAAGCTGTGAGACACTTCTCTTCGGATCGCCCAATTCAAAAGCAAAAAAACAGAAGAGATGAAACCAGCAACAACAGCAAAATCAAAGACACCGTCCAAGACACCGACCTCGGCCGCCGACCATAAAAAGAAGCGGTCGGGCCCCAAAGGAGTCTCGGCACCACCACCCGCGACCGCAGCTCTGGCCAGCACCTACGATGCCCGTCGACGCGTGTTTAAACAGTCGTTTGACTCGCCGTTGAAAGTGCGCTGGACCCCGACCGCGTCGGCAGAGATGCAGCGCGAGCTGGTGACTCTGATGGCCGAGCACTTGGTTATTCCTGGAACCACGCCCTCTACGGCGCTGCACGTTGGTCTGAATGCCGTGTACCGAGACCTCATGCGTCGTTCTACCGAAGGCACTGGATCTCTGCCCCCACTGGCCATTGTGCTGCTCCGCGGCGACGTGGACGCGTCCATTGCCGGCCCCGAACTGTATGGTTGGCTCCCGGGACTGGTGCACCTTGCCCGCGCGCCAGGGCACGTGGTGCACTTTTTCGTCGTGGCCGAGCCCGGGATTTCGCAGGCTCTGTGCTCGGCTGTCGAGCACACCCTCAAGAAGAAGTCGAAGAAACCAGCGTCAGTGTCCCACCCGCCGCCTCGGATCGCCGCGTTTGCTCTGGAACTGCCCGCCGCGTCCGAATCTGATCCTGTACGTGCTATTTTGACTGTTTAACGACGGCCAAAGATCTATAACGAAAAAATATAGCCGTACGCCGCCCTGACGGCCCTCGCGGCCAAGTACCCGACGCCGACCGTACCCTTCTACGCGAAAGCACCCACGCGCTCGCTGTCGGTCTTTGCGCGGTCCTGGATGCAACTCCTTCCGACCACGTCCAAGCTCCTGGCCACAACAGCCCCCGCAGCGGCCGCAAAGGGCAAGGGCGCTAAAAAAGGCAGTAAAGACTCGGACACGACCAAGTCCAGTTCCGATGCCAAACGCGCCAAGTGGGCTGCTCGCATCAAGGCAGCCGAGGCACGTGCCACGGCAGCTGCGGCAGAGGCGACAACGGAATCCCCACTTGCAGCCGCCGAGGACGAGGAAGATGCCATGGATGTGGACCCGGTGGAGCCCACCAAAGCCGTTGTTGCTGACGCTGCTGCCTCTGTCCCAAACGACGGCCGCCCGCGCGCCGTCACCCCGATGGCCAAGCTCCTGTGCCGGATGGTTCACCGGCACGAAAAGACCCGCCGGCAGCTGGAGCAGGCGCGCAAGCGTGGGTTCACGACGCCCAAGCGGCCCCCTCGCTCTCGCACCACCGCTACCGCATCGACATCCTTGTCGTCGACGACATCGAAGGAGGGCGGTGCGAAGCGCACGCGGCGAGGAACGAGCATGGTTCTTCGGTCAGCTTCATCCAAATCCAAGACGCCCAAGACGCCTGTCGCTGCTTCTGTCGTCACTGCGGCCACTGCTGCAAAGCGCGGGCGTGACGAGGACGATGGTGATCGACCGATCCAGCAACCCGCGAAAAGACACCGTACCCAATGATAAAAATAAATATATTTACAAGTGCCTGGCGACGTTGCTACTGCTGCCGCTCATGTTGCAATGAAGGAGTGACGGTGGCGGCTGGCTGTTGCTGCAGCTCCATCGCGACCACGGTCGGCGGTACCAGCGGCAGCGGGATCCCCGCCAGCGACGTGCTCGCGGGCGACGGCAGCGGCGCATTGACCATGTCTCGGATCGAAGGCAGCGACAAGGTCGGGCGCTGGCCGGGAGTGCCACTCGCGTCAGTCGCAATCGCACTTGATGCGGCAGCTGTGGTGGTCACAGTTGCAGCCCCACCCAGATGCGACAGAGTCAGGTGGATGGGTGCCAGGGACGGCCGCGGGATCGGCGCCGACTCGGACCGGTGGATCGCGGTGGTGGTGGCGGTAGCGGTGGGCGTGGGCCAGGCAGAGGGCTCGGACACGGGCGTTGTCACGACCGATGTGGCAGGAGCTACAGGTGCTGCATGCGGCACGGTGCTGATGGTGCTGCTGGATCCACTACCACTGCTCATCATGGCCGGCAGCGTGAGCCGCACCATGAATCCCCCGCCTCCTCCGCTTCCGTTTCCTCCTGCACCTCCTCCAACCGCCCCCACGTTGCTCTGTGCCAGCGGTGCCAACTCGTATCCGACCCCCGAGGACGTACGTGGCGGAGCATGATGCTGGTGGTGCTGGTGGAGCGCAGTTCTCGGCACTGCGGATGCCACCGCCGACGGTGGTGGCGGCGGCAAGGCTGGAGTGGAGAGCAATGCCGACGAGGTGGTCAGTAATGGCGGTACATGGGCGGCGCCCGAGGAGGGAGCAGCTGCTGCGGGCGGCGGCGGCGAGCGCGAGTACGCCCCCATTTGCTGCGGTTGCGGTTGCTGCTGCTGATGGTGATCCATCCGGCCAAACAACGATCCGCTGCCACCGCCGAGACCAGCGAACGATCCAGTGCCAGCCAGCGCACTAGATCGCCACGTCGACATCCGAGTGGGCGACACTGACGACGACGACGACGGCGGCAAAGACGCGTCAATGCGCATAGACATTGGGATCGACGAGCGCCGGGCCGCAGACAACGATTCGTCTGACCGAGCAGCACCAAGAGCAGCGTGGTCGGTCGTGCCGCCCAGCGTAAGAGGGTGTGAGCTCGCTCGGTTGCTATTGCTGGGACCACCAGCCGCTGATGCTGCTTGAGCTGCTGCTTGCTGAGCTGAGGACGACGACGAGGATGTGGGGGATGTCGAGAGTGGCGGGGCCATGTTGCCGCCGCTACCAGTGACGGTCAGCGCCAATGGCAGCGACGCCGGTGGAGGTGCAGCTGCGGTCCGGCCACTCGTGAGGCCACCGCCGCCGCCCGCGACAAAAATACCGACAGGTGGGAGCATGGCGGTCGTTGGCGGCATGGCCGCGGCATTGCTGCGTCCCGCGTTACTGGCCGCCGGTGCTTGCAAAGACGACAAAAACGGCGGGCGAGTCGAGTACGACGAAGTCGGGCCATATTCGCCGCTTCCCTCAAAGCTTTCTTCACGGGTTGGCGGCAAATGAGGGGCACCATGCCTTCCAGGGGCGCCGCTTCCATACCCCAAATAACTCACTGCTCCAGGAGCTGATGACAGGTACGGCACACCAGCATAATACGGGTGGGATGGAGCCTGTGAAGCGCCAATGGGCTGCGCGAGCGGCGCCAGCGTCGTTGGCAGCGGCGAAATGGGTGCGGGCGGGGACACGGGGCCCATGGCGATCGCCGCAATGGCCGCAGCGGCGGCAGCAGCGGTCTGTGATGGGGTCGGAGAGGGAGCAACCATTGATGCACCAGCAGCAACTGATGTGGCTGCTCCGCCGACGCTGCTGCGTGGTGGAGGCGGCGGGACACTTGGCGGCGCGAAAAACGACATTGGGGGCGGTCGAGGACGACCACCACCTTGAGCTTGGGGCGGCGGCGGACCGTGGTGCTGGTGGGGGTGCTGATGCTGATGGTGGTGGGGATGGTGTTGTTGTTGCTGCATTTGCATTTGCATGCGCATCTGGAGGTGCTGTTGCTGATTGTGATGTTGCTGTTGCTGGAATTGGTGGTCGACCGGCTGTTGGTTGCTGCTGTTGTACGACTGCTGGCGATGCTGCATAGCTTGCTGCTGCTGCGGTCCAAACTGTGGGTGTATGCTCATGAACGATGCCGGGCCTGGTACCGTGTGGCCACGCGGCGGGAGTGGCTGGCTGGCGACGCGACGGCGCTCGTGCATTGGCGTTGGGGATCGGATCGTGCTGGGTTTGGTTGCATTTGGGCCTAAATCGGGTCGCGATCAGTTGAAAATGCCATTGAAAAAAGTACAGTCATACACATACCAGGCAATGGGGGCTTGGCACTTGATGTTGTGTCGATGGACATGACTGGCGTGTTGGCTGCTCCGCGTGGCCGACCAAACGCATCTGAAGGACCAAGCGTCGGTGACGAGGGCAACGTTTCGTCCCCGTCGCGTCCGTCCAGGTAGGCCGGCCGCTGGGCAAGGTGGCTTCCTTCTCCCGTCAGCAGCGCCCGAATACTAGTGGTTTGCGAGTGCCGCAGTTCACCCTGTGTCACCGAAGGGCGGCGTCCAGTCGAGAAGGAGGTTGCTGGTGGTACTGGATGTCCGTACGGCACTGGAACCACTGGCGCATGCCGCGTAAACTGAAGTGTCTTGATGTAATAGTATTTGTCAGAGCCCGACATTCGATCGCCAACTAAAGAGAAATATACCTCATGATTGTAGTGGCGGGGACGCTGGGGAAGGGGCACGCCTCCAGCAAAGGCCATCCCGAAAGCAGCGACAGCAGCAACGGTCGATGACGATGCAGCAGAAGATCCGCGCATATTTCCAAGATCGTCCTCGTCGCCGTCCTCGGGATAAAAGGGCTCCTTCACAGAGCGGCGGCGGGACCCTCGAGCTGGCGGCAGACCACCACTTTGCTCCTCACCCATCGCTGGTGTCGCCATCGGCTCGCGCTTCCTTTTACGTGAGCCTGCCTTGCTGGCCTGCACATCATCGCGAGAAGGAGTAGTAGTAGAAGCAGTAACAGTGACGGCATTGGCAGGTGTGCGCCGGCGGCTGCTGCTCGGCCGACCCGACCCAGAGGGCGAGTCGTCGTTGGCCTCCGTCCCAGCCGTCCCCGATTCGCTCCGCGAATCCACCTCTGTGATTTGTGCCAGCCGCACTCGACGGCGCTCCTCGTCGCGCAGCAGGCGCGAGACCGTTTCCTTGTGGTTATGGATCCAGTTCTTGCACTGGTCCATGGTCTTGGTGGGCACGCGGGCAGCAATGTACGCCAGGTTATCGCGGCCGACTTCGACCAGCGCAAGCTTGATGGCCTCGGACTCGGCCGACGACCACCGCGTGGTGTACGTCTTGACCAGCACAGGAATCCCGTTGGGACCGGGACCGTAGTGGTGCAAGGGGATGCTGGGACTTGCGGCGGCAGACACCCCACCAAGCCCGAAACTCGCCGGAAGCGGCTGCAGCTGCGGCGAAGTGAGCGCGGGAGTAACGTCGCCACTTGGGGAAAAGAGTGCCGGCATTGGGCCCACGGTCAAGGCGGGGAACGGTGGAAGATGGAGCGGCTGCACTGGCGCAATGCGCGGGGAAGGTGCGACGGACGCAGTCGGGCCGCCCGTCAGGCTCAAAAGGGATGATGCTGGCGGAGACATGACTGTGGTGATGCCCGTGCCCATGTTACTCGTGTCCGAATAGAGGCCGGACTCGCGCTGCTGCTGCTGCTGCTGCTGCTCGCGCTGCTCCCGTTGTTCGCGCTGCTCCCGTTGTTCGCGTTGCTCACGCTGCTCGCGCTGCTCACGCTGTTCCCGCTGCTCGCGCTGTTCCCGTTGCGCAGCGGCCTGGGCGGCATTGGCTGCGGCGGCTGCCTGCCGCAGCATACGGCGGTGCTTCTTGATCTTTTTTTTCAGGTCGAGGCGGTGCTTGTGCAGGTAAAAGTACGCGACGCACTGGCCCTCGGACCGCGTGCCCACTGCCTTGGAAATGGTGCGAAAGTCCTTGGGGTGGTCGAGGTACGCGGCCAGAAACCGTTCCTCCTCGCACGCCATCCACATGCGGCGCGGCTTGAACAAGTACTCGTGCTCCATGCGCGGGTCGTCGACTTTACGCGCACCGGGGATATCGGGCAAGAAGAAGTCGCCAAACTCGGCCCGAAGCGTTGCTTCCACTTCGGGCGGCGGGTAGTGCGCGGCCAGGCGGGCGGCGCGGTCGCGGCGCATGGGCAGGTCCACAATCAGGTCCGGTATGGGAGCCACCAGCCGCGAGACGCGGTCCTCGCTCGAGTCCTCGATGGTGGCAATCAGCCGCTGCACGTCTTCCTCGGAACGCGCATATAGCAGCGGGTCGCGCGCGTGGTCGGCCATCAGCGGAAGGATCCCGCCTAATGCTGAACCGGGTGATGCGCGGCCCGATCCGGACTCGTTGGCGGCCGCTGCGGCGATCCGAGATGAGGACGACGACGACGGCCCTGCTCCACCGCCGCCGCCGCCGCCGCGCCGGCTTGATGATCCACCGGTATTGGCCCCATTACTACCACCGCCACGATGGCTGGACGAGAACGAGCGGCCGTCAGCTGCCAGTAAATGTGCGCGGCTGCCCTTTCCCTTGTTGCTAGCGGCGGCCGCCGCTGCTGATTCCGCTGCTTCGCGATCGTGACGTGAGCTACCACCACCACGCGAGCTGCGGTCCGAGTCCATCTTTGCCAGCCGCCGCATCCACCGCTCGTGCTGCCGCGCATACTCTGCTGTGCGCGCAGAGTGGTCTTCGAGTGCCTCGAGCTTGGCGCTGGCCACGTATAGCGACAGGCGCTGCTGGAGCGACTGCGAGGCCGGTTGAGCGTTGTGAATCGCGTCACACAATGTGGGTGGTGGTGACAAGATGCGGTCAATGTACGACTGGATCTGGGAGGTGGACGGCGGCAGCTCGTCGCCATCGTTGTGGTTGCGTGACGGAGCCAGCAGCGATCGGTCATGCTGGCCCGCAATTATTGCCGCAAGCTCGCTGTCCGAGTCCCCATCGCTGGCATTGTCGCTCTCGCCGTCGTCGTTTTTGTTGAGACTAATCGGTTTCTGCGGCCGCACCCAAAGTCGTGGGCGAGAACGCGGCTGATCCGCCATTAAAGGTGGTGGAGCCATCAAAAAGTCCGGGACAGTGCGTTGCTGGTGCTCCTGCTGCCGGATAGCCGCGGATCGGCGGTTGGCATTGTAAATGTGGTTGACGAATGCGCTTGCGCCGTCCTCGGCGTCGCCGGGGACATGGACTGCGGCCGCGGCCAAGTCAGCCTCGGTCTCGACGGTCGACAGCAGCGGCAGGAGCATGGTCATGGGCGAGAAGCCGTCCTCCACGTTGAGGACGGGATGATCGGCGCGACCGGGCTCACCACCATTTGAATCCGTGGAAACCATGGCTGCCATGGCTGCGGTCTGGGCCTCGGCGGCAGCTGCCTTTGCGTTGGCGTCTGCCTCAGCTGCCTGTGCGGCCTCGGTGGCAGCGGCAATCTCGGCTGCTTTGGCCGCCGCCTCGCGTTCCTCGGTCAGACCACGGGAAAGCGTATTGATGCGCTCGAGGACACATCCCGTCTGTTAATCATACTGGCCCCAGTCAATTCCTTTATTCCAACCATAATACGGGCGATATGGAAATATTACCTGGGAAGTGGTCAAGCGACGGAGTGGCAACCGCTCGATTTCGGCCAGCGAGAGGCGTGCGATGCGCCCGGGCGTCAGGGCATCGGAATGCGGATGACCATTCCTCTCTTGCTGTTGCTGCTGCCCTTGGTGGAGGGCGAGGATGGGTGCCTCAAGCATAATTTAGTAAAATTGGGTAAAATTATAACTGAGGTAAAAATCATTCATATGTTCGAGCATAAATCCGACAAAGGACCAAGTGCGGCCTGGCCATAGCGAGACCGTTGGAGCGTCCCTTTGGAAACTACCCGACGCAAGATCAAGTGGGTTGGGCCGTGCGCCATTTGAGAAATCTATGCCGACCGTGAGCCATTTGAGAAATCGACAAATGCCGTCCGCATTCAACCCAACGCAATCCAAACCCCAGTCCCGGTACCTCAGTCGCAATAAAAAAAATCAGGGCCGATGTTCATTTTACATAAGTGCAACAACATCAAAAAAGCATTTTACTTGCGCTGGCGACGGCCGTTGGACTTCTTGGCGTCCTGGGCGTACATGGCGTTGAACACCTTGGTGACGGTGCGCTCGACCTTCTTCTTGCGGGCCACAAGGTCGTCCTTGGACGCGTCCTTGTTGATCTCGAGCCACTCCATAGCCTCCGAGAGCTCCTCAATGATCGCGTCCGAGTTCTTGAGCTTGAGGGCCACGTTCGCGTCCTGGAGCGTGTTCTCCACCTGGTAGATGTACTCCTCGAGCTGCTGCTTGGCCTCAATGCGGGCAGTGTGGTCCGAGTCGGCCTTCTTGAACTTCTCGGCCTCGCTGACCAGACGCTCAATCTCGTCGGCGTTCAGGCGACCGGCCTTGTTGGCAATGGTCACGTTGGCCGACATGCCCGACGTGCGCTCGGTGGCGGTCACCTTGAGCAGACCGTTGGCATCGACCTCAACGACAACCTCGAGCTCGGGGACACCGCGGGGCGCCGGGGGCAGGCCAGAGAGCGTGAACTCGCCGAGCAGGTTGTTGTCCTTGGTCTGGGTGCGCTCGCCCTCGTAGATGGGGAACTCGACCGTGGTCTGGTTGTCGTGGGTGGTGGTGAACACGCGCTTCTTGATGGTCGGGATCGGGGTGTTGCGGGGCACAACCACACCCATGATGCCACCCTCCATCTCGACACCGAGCGACAGGGGCACAACGTCGAGCAGCAGCAGATCGGCGGTCGCGGCCGAAGCAGTGCCGGTGAGCACGGCGGCCTGGACGGCGGCACCGTAGGCAACGGCCTCGTCGGGGTTGATCGACTTGTTGAGCTCCTTGCCGTCAAAGAAGTCCGTCAGGAGCGACTGGATCTTGGGGATACGGGTGGAGCCGCCAACCAGGACAACGTCCTCCACGTTGGCCTTGTCGAACTTGGCGTCCTTGAGCACCTGCTTGACGGGCTCCATGGTCGACGCGAACGGGGCCGAGTTGATCTCCTCGAACTTGGCGCGGGTGATGGTCGAGTAGAAGTCGACGCCGTTGAACAGAGAGTCAATCTCAATGGTGGCCTTGGCCAGGGTCGAGAGCGACCGCTTCGCGCGCTCGCAAGCGGTGCGCAGACGGCGGAGGGCGCGCTTGTCGCCAGTCAGGTCCTTCTTGTGCTTGCGCTTGAACTCGGCCGAAAAGTGGTTGACCAGGTTGTTGTCAAAGTCCTCACCGCCCAAGTGGGTGTCACCGGCCGTCGACTTGACGGTGAACACGCCGTCGGCAATGGTCAGGAGCGACACATCGAAGGTACCACCTCCCAGATCGAAGATGAGAACGGTCTTCTCCTTCTTCTCCTTGTTCTTCTGGTCGAGACCGTACGCAATGGCGGCGGCGGTGGGCTCGTTGATGATGCGGAGCACATCGAGACCAGCGATCGAGCCGGCGTCCTTGGTGGCCTGACGCTGCGAGTCGTTGAAGTAGGCCTTTTTACGTTGTATATATACTCGTTAGTTTATATGGCTTCAATACAACATTGTAAAATAAAAAAAATTACATACGGGCACGGTGACCACGGCCTTCTCGACGGTCTTGCCAATCTTCATCTCGGCAATCTCGCGCATCTTGACGAGGACCATCGACGAGATCTCCTGGGGGGAGAAGGTCTTGTTCTCGCCCTGGTACTCGACCTCAATGAAGGGCGAGCCGTTCTTGTCGACGACGGTGAAGGGCCAGTGAGCCATGTCCTCTGTTGATAATTTGATTGTTTAGCATATGTATTATTTTCCCATCGATTGTTGATTGTTGATGCGTTATGTTTCCTCCCCACATCAACTCGCGTTTGACACGAGCGAACACGAAACAGAACTCGCGTTCCAACACAAAACAACTAAAATGTTAATATACATACTCTTGACCGACGGCTCGTCAAAACGACGGCCGATAAGACGCTTGGCGTCGAACACGGTGTTCTTGGGGTTCATGGCAGCCTGGTTCTTGGCGGCATCACCAATGAGACGCTCAGTCTCGGTGAAGGCCACGTACGAGGGGGTGGTGCGGTTACCCTGCTCGTTGGCAATCACCTCGACGCGACCGTCGGGGGTCATGTAGGCCACGCACGAGTAGGTGGTGCCAAGATCAATACCGATACCGCCGTTGAAAGCCTCAGTCGACATAATGAGAGAAATGGAGGAAAGGTGGTGTTGAGGGGTGGAACAACAGCCGCGGAAGAGAGGGCGCCCACTAGGTTGGATATGCGACTGCACTGCATGCGCACAAAAAAAAATCTCAAAATCCGGACGTCACCTGACCGGTCGCCACCCCGCGCCCGAACAGACCGAAGCCTTTTGCTTCACCACCACCAACCACCATCACGCTGGAGTCGAGCGCAGCCCGCCAGGTGCTCTTCCAAGTCACAGCCCCACAAGGCCTTTCCAACCGAAATTTTTAAATACACTAGACAAAAAGACAAAAAAAAAACAAAATCAAGCCTTGGCCGCCTGCTCCGCCTTGCGCTGCTCCTGGTACGCCTTGATCAGCTCCGCCTGCGTGCCGCCCATCACCGGCTCGTGCCGCAGGTACTCCATCGAGAACTCGCCCTTTCCCTGCGTTGCCGCCCGCAGATCAGATGAGTACCCAAACATGTTGTTGAGCGGCACCAGCGCCGACAGCGTCACAAAGTCGTCATGCGCGACCGAGTCGGTGATGGTGCCTTTGCGCTTGTTGATCCCGGACATGGCCGCGCCCTGGAACTCGGTCGGCGCCACCACCGACACCGACATGATCGGCTCTAAGACCACCGGGTTGGCCTGGGCCATGGCGTCACGGAATGCGTTGCGCACCGCGGTACGGAACGCCAGCTCGTTGGAGTCGACGCTGTGGGTCAGACCGTCCTGCAGGACCAGTCGCGCGCCCGTGATTGGGTGGCCCGTGAGCGGACCCTTGAGCAGCGCCTCGCGGAAACCCTTCTCACAAGCCGGGATAAAGTTGGACGGAATCGCGCCCCCGACCACCTCGTTCGAGAACAGGTTGGCCTGCAGCTTGGCCGCGCGCTCGGTGTCCGAGAGCTCCTCGACGGGCTCGCCTGTCTCCAGAGCCTCCTCGGCCGCGGCCGCCCACTCGGCCTCCACGTACTGCGGCGTGGGCTCAATGTACCCAATGACGCGACCAAACTGGCCGGAACCGCCCGACTGCTTCTTGTGCGTGTAGTTGAAGGTGGCCTTGGACTGGAAGGTCTCGCGGAACGCAACCCGCGGTTTCCCCGTCGCGCAGTCAATGTTGTACTCGCGGCGCATGCGCTCCACGTACACCTCCAAGTGCAGCTCGCCCATGCCTTCAATGATAGTCTCCTTGGACTCGGCGTCCACGTGCACACGGAACGTCGGGTCCTCTTTCTGGAACCGGTTGAGAGCGCGCGAGAAGTTGGTGGTGTCCTTGGATTTGGGCTGGATGGCCAGCGAAATGACCGGGTCGGGCACGTACATGGACGACATGGCGTACATGGTCTGGCCGTCGCTGAACGAGTCGCCCGACGAGCACTCGACGCCAAACAGCGCACAAATCTCGCCGGCGCCGACCGCGTCCACGTCCTCCATCTCGTTCGAGTGCATGCGCACCACCCGTGGGACCTTGACCTTCTTGCCCGTGCGCACGTTCCACAGCGTCATGCCCTTGGTCAGCGTGCCCTGGTACACGCGCATGTACGTGAGCTGCCCAAACCGGCCCTCCTCGAGCTTGAATGCCAGCCCGACAAACGGCGCCACCGACGACGACGACAGCGCGACTTTCGCCTCGCGGTTCTTGGTATCCAGCGCCGAGTTCTCCACGTCCAGCGGGCTCGGCAGGTAGTCGGCCATGCCGTCCAGCATCGCCTGCACGCCCGTGTTCTTGTACGCCGAGCCCATGAACACCGGCACAAACGTGCGCGCCACTGTGGTGCGGCGGATCGCCGACTTGAGCTGCGCGGCCGTCGGCTGCTCCTCCATCAAAAACAGGTCGCCCATTTCCTCATCCACGTCCGCCAGCGACTCGAACAGCTCCTGTCGTTTCGCAGCCACCAGGGTCACTAGGTCCTCGGGCACGGCCGCCTCGCGGATAATGTCGCCTTTGGGGCCCTCGTTGTACAGAGCACGGTTGTTGATGAGGTCCACGACGCCAATGAACGAGTCCTCGGATCCAATCGGCACCTGCACGGCGGCAGCCGAGAGGCGCAGCTTCTGGCGGATCTGGTCAATGACGCGGAACGGGTTTGCTCCGGCCCTAATTTTTTCAATATTGCACATGAGTACATCCATCGCACTGAGAAAAAAACATGAAGTGCATACCGATCCATCTTGTTGATAAACGCGATCCGCGGGACCGAGTACCGCTTCATTTGCCGATCGACGGTCATGGTCTGCGACTGCACGCCGGCGACCGAGCACAGCACCAGAATCGCGCCGTCAAGCACGCGCAGTGCGCGCTCCACCTCGATGGTGAAATCAATGTGTCCAGGAGTGTCGATGATGTTGACCTTGTAGTCGCCCCAGGTGGTGTAGGTCGCCGCCGACTGGATCGTGATCCCGCGCTCGCGCTCGAGCTCCATCGAGTCCATCTTGGCGCCGACATTATCTTTACCGCGCACCTCGTGAATGTCCTTGATGCGGCCCGTGTAGTACAGGATGCGTTCGGTGAGGGTCGTTTTGCCACTATGGTTGTGAGGTTTGTTGTTGATGCATTCCGACGCGTCTTCTTTTCATGAGAAAACGTACGAGTCAATGTGTGCCGAAATACCAATGTTGCGCATGAGCTTCAGACGGTCGCGGTCCGCGTCCGAGAGCGTGGACTGGGCGCGAGCAAAGACGCGACGCGTTCCAAACGCCATTGTGAGCGTCGCTTGTGCCTGAGCAGTGACCAGTTGTGGCGAGGACGCTCCCATCATCGCGGTGTCGCGTTGCAGCATCGGCGCGGCCGCCCGTGAAAAGGACGACAGCACGGACCGCAGCATACTGTTTATTTGTATTGTATTGCTCTTTTGAAAGACGGACACGACGCGAGTATAAAGTAAGATTGCTGCTCTTATTGTCGGCCAATATAATTGAAATCGCTGCCAGTACGCGTGGAAAGCCAGCAACAGGGGAACGGATTTGAATGGCCAAAGAGACATCAAAATGAACAACACGAACATGGCATCGTCGTCGTCCCTGGCCTTTGCGCATGTGGCCGACTTTTTTGACCGCATCCCAGGCGCACGCACCGCGACATTACGCGAATCGCTGCTCGCGCGTCTATTTTCGGCGGTCCGCGCCCGCCACGACCCGCGCGAGGCGGTGGCAGTGCTTCGGATCCTGCTCCCCATGCACGACCGGTTACGCGGCAATTACAAGCTCAAAGAGTCAGCGCTGGCCGACCTGTTGATCACATCGCTCAATCTGGCGCCGACCACCGACGACGCGGTGATGCTCAAGCAGTGGCGCAACCCGGGCGTGGCTCCGGGCGCGGGAGATTTTGCGGGCGTCGCGCATGCGGTGATTGCGCGCCGGTCCACGGTACCCGAGCGTCCACGGGCGACTGCGGCCAACAACAAGGCGCCAGTTGCGGCAGCGGCTTCACTGGGCCCGACCGTGCAGCAAGTGGACGCGCAGCTGGAAGCCCTGGTTTTAGCCGCCACGGCCACACCCGACCCAGCGTCGGCGCAGCGCGGCAAGATCGCCGTCATGCACTGGATCATGGCCAACATGACCGCGGGCGAGGCCAAGTGGATGCTGCGGCTGATTCTGAAAGACCTCAAGCTCGGGATCTCGGAACGGACGGTGCTCCGCGCCTGGCACCCGGCCGCGTACCGGCTATGGACCACCAGCTCGGACTTGTCGCTGGTCGCCACCAGCTTGCTGGATCCGTCCATGACCCTGGCCGAGGACGCCATCAACATCGAGCCTATGGTGCCGTTCAAGCCCATGCTCGGGTTCAAGGCCGACGACTTTTCGGCGCTGCCCGCGCGGATCGCGGATTTCGCCAAGCCCTTTTATGTCCAGGAGAAGGTAATACTATCATTTTTTTCGTTGGATTCGGCACCACGGTCCTAACACCCGCACCATGAAAAGGTGGACGGCGAGCGCTTGACGATCCACTACGCTAACGGCATATTCAAGTTCTACTCACGCAAGTCTACGGTCTGGGACGAGTACGGCACGTCGTTTGATGCGTCGCAATCGTCGTGGACGCGGCACGTCAACGGGTTCTTTGTTCCCGACACGGTCACCAGTTTCATCCTGGACGGCGAAATGGTCTCGATCGACAGCCGCACGGGCGAAGTGTTGCCGTTTGGTACCTTGCGCACCGCGGCCAAGAGCAACGTACACGACCGCGACCATTTGGCCGCGCACCCAAAGTACTTTGCGTTTGATCTGCTGCACTTGAACGGCACACCATTGGCGCGGCTCCCGCTGCGATCCCGACTGGCGCGCATGCGAACCACATTCACCAACATCGCGCACTGGTTCGAGCTGCTGTCGTTTCGGGAGTGCACGGGTTTACCGGAAGTGGTCGTGGAGCTGCGCCGCACGTACCTGAGCAAAGGCGAGGGCCTGGTGGTCAAGAACCCGGCGTCGCTTTATTTCCCCGGCGAGCGGCCGCCGTGCTGGCTCAAAGTGAAGCTGGACTACGAGATCGAGCTCATGGAGTCGCTGGACCTAGTGGTGGTCGGCGCGTCGTGGGGCGAGGGCGACCGCGGATCGCGGCTGCTGTCGCAGTACCTGGTAGCGGTGCGCGACACGACGCAGACCACGGCTGACGGGCAGCCCGTATGGGTGACAGTTGCCAAGGTCGGGTCGGGCTACTCGCGGATGCAAATGGAGCAGATCCAGGAACAGATCGAAGACCACATGTCGCCCTGGACGGTCGGCGCGACTCCGCCGGACTGGTTGCGGATGGTGAATCGTCCGAACCGCGCGAAACCCGACGTGTTGATTCACCCGACCAAGTCGGTGGTACTGTCGATTGTAGCCGCCGAGTTGACGGCGTCCGACGAGTACGCGACGGGCGCCACGCTGCGGTTCCCTCGGGTACACTCGATCCGGCGCGACTTGGGGCCCTCCGATACCATGAAGTTGGCCGACTTGGAGGCGTTGTGGAAGCGGACCAATGGCCGATTGATCAAGGAGCCGTCGGCCGACTTGTTTGATCCCGTCAAGCAAAAAGAACGGCGGGCGCTCCGTTTACGCCGTGCCGCCACGGTCGCGGGGATGCGGCGGCGACGCGCAGTGTACTCCAAGTTCATAGCTGTGCCGCCTGTACCGGACACGCGGCAAATTTTCGAAGGCAGGTCGTTTATCGTGCATATCCCGACCCCACCGGGCGTGTTTCCGACCCGGCCCAGCTTACCCGTTGTTTCTCGCGCCGCTGTTGGTGGCCCTAGCACTAGCAAAGGGAGTGAAACTAGCAAACCTGTGAGCGAGTTGGTCCATCTCCCACTGGATGGCCAGTGGACGACGCAGCAGCTCGTCACGGCGATCTCCCAGCGCGGCGGCACGTGTCTCGCCGGTCTCCCGCGCGACGGCGGCGCCAAGCTCAAAGCCGAATACCAGCAACAGCAGCAACAGCAGCATCAGCAGGAGCAACCATCTGATCCATCCGACGACATCGCGTCTCCGCGTGCGTTCCGCAAACGCAAAGGAGCCACCAAGGCCAAAACCAAACCCAACACCATCACCGCCGTTGCTCAGCCCACGCAGCTCATCTGGGTCTCGACCGACACGCGGTCGGCGGCGGTCGCTGATGCGATCCACAAGAACGGCCGGTTCGATGTAGTGCACGCGCGGCACATTGCGCACTGCGCGACGGCCCGGCGGTGGACGAGTCCGCGGCCCGAGGATTTCTTGTACATGACCCCGGAGACCCGCGCGCTGTACCATACCGAGTACTGCGTCTGGGGCGACAGCAATACCGAGCCGTTGACGTCCAACGACGAGGTGAGGCGGTTGCTGGCACATATGGACGTGGTGCAGATGCAAGTGCCGGCACCGCCGCGTGGTGATGAGGATGGCTCCATGTCGACGACGGCGCCGTCGTCGAGTACATTTTCGTCGTTGCGCAGCCAGCAGCACCAGCAGCCACGGGCCTGCACCATGGGCCAGACATTGTTTGCCATGCCGTACGCAGGTGTCGATCGCGACGACCGCCTTTCACGGCCCGACCCGCGGGTCGACGACGACTCGGTTCGAGCAGCAATAACAGCCGACCGCCGCGCCAAACTGCACCGCATCCACCAGCTGCGCGCACGGTACTGCAATGAGGATCCGCTGCCCTTACGGTGGTTCTCTGGACTGGTCGTGTACCCGCACTGGTACGAGTCGGTTGGCTCGGTGGACACGATTGCCACCAAACCTCCCCCGGCGGCTATGCAACGTGCAGTCGCACAGCTGATCATGTACGGCGCCGAAGTCGTCTCGGACCTTCTCTTGCCGTGTTCTTCTTCTCGCGGTGGTGGAGGTGGGGCCACGCATATCCTCGTGCACCCTACCACATCAATTCCCACGACTGCAGAGGACCCACAAGGACTGGCACCGATCGTGGCACTGGGGATTATCCGCAAAGTGGTGTCGGCCGACTGGGTCGCGCGCTGTTGCCGAGAAAAGACGCTGCTTATGGAAGACTCGTTGACCTGGTAGCGATTCCCTTCCTAAAAAAACAGAATTCATTCACTGCTGGTGGCGACAAATGGGTGCAACAGCAGCTCGTCCGCAGACGGCCGCTCGAGATAATTGCTACATATATAACAAATGCCGACGTCAGACCCAACCACAGAAAAAACACAAATAGTCAAACATACCTCCGGAACGTTAGCTGCATAAAGTCCAACGCCTCGGGCCCGACGCCGTCAGTGGGCACTTCGGGCTTCAAGTCGGACCCGATCTTGAAAATGGCCTCGACCTGCGACGCGTTGGGCCACGGGTGGTTGGCGGTAAACATTTCAATCACCAAGCACCCGAGCGCCCAGATATCGGCCTTGCGCGTATACCTCAAGTGCTTGACGACCTCGGGCGCCATCCAGTACACGGATCCTTGCAGGGACAGACCGACGCCTCCCGAGTTGTTGCTGGCCGACGACTTGCTGGGCCCATCTAGCGCCGATTGGTCACCAGCGTCATCTGCCGTAGAGTCTTCGCCGGACGCGCGCCGTAACGTGTCGCTCACCACCGACACTAGCGACTCGGGCCCTACGCGTTTCGAGATCCCGAAATCGCTGATTTTGACGCAGCCCTTGTTGTCGACGAGGATATTGGCGGCCTTGATATCGCTATTCATTCTCAACAAATACAATGATCAGTACATCTTCCATAAGAAAGGAAAGCAAAAACATACCGATGAATAATCTCGTGGTGGTGCAAGTACGTCAACCCCAGCAACACCTGGCGGAGGTAATTTTTGACGATGGGTTCCGGCAACGCGTTCCACTGCTGTAGGACTGCATGAATCGACCCACCGGGCACGTACTCGAGAAAGATATTGAAAAAGTTGCCCTCGATTCGGGACCCCAAGTACCGCACGATATGGTCGTGTCGGATCTCTTTGAGGAACGAGATCTCGTGCTGCAGTGCCTCGACCATGCGCACTTTCCGTCCCACGACCGCCGGTGGCGTGTCGGGCGAGTCGGCGGGCAACTCGACCTGCTTCACGGCCATTAGCATCCCCGTGATCCCGTGCAAGCCCATGTACACGGACCCGAACGACCCTTGGCCAATCAGTGCACCGCGCAACCACTTGAGCGGTGGGCCCTCGTCGTCCACCTCGCCCATCATGGCGCCGGTGTACGCTTCTCCGGCGCCGCCGGCCACGCTCATGGGCGGCACGGGCGAAACGGGCGTGGGCGGGTCCGAGAACACCGATCCGACCGGCGACAGTGCCAGCGACCGCGGCGTGCCCGGGGTCATTGGTGGACCCATTCCAGGCAAGTCGCGCATCGACAGCGACGGCGAAATCATCATGCCGGCCATGGCTGGAATGGCCGGCAGCATGGGCGGTAAAGCGCCCGTGGAAGTGGTGGGCGATGACGGCACGATGGTGAGTGGCGGCGGGCGGGACCGGGGCAGCGACCCGCGGCCGCCCTGCGCCGATGTAGCGCGCGGTGGCGGCGGCGGACCGCCGTCATCGGCCACTACCATTCCACCGGTCGCTGCACCGTGCGGGTGGTGCGGGTAAGGCATTGGCGGCGGTGGAGTGGCGGCCGACGGTGACAGCGGGAGAAACGGCGGCATGCCGATAGGCGGCGAGAATGGCGCGCCTTCGTCCGAGTGCAAGTCCGACGCGACGGTGGACTGGTAATCCAAGTCGTCGGTCATGATCGTCAGGCCCGACGATACGCGTGCGAGCTGTGCCGGATTACTGCCACCGACCTGTGCCTCAGTAACAGGGGCAGCAGCAGCAGTAATGGAGGAGTGATTACTATCCTTTCGCGAGCGCGGCGCCGACGATGTCGGGCGGTGGTGGTGAGTTGCGCGCGACTTGCGCCGTTCGATCTTGTCCACGCCATCCTTGGGGAAGTACTCGGTCAGGTTGGTCGTGATGAGTTCGGACGGCGGCCGCTCGCCAAAGAACTTGTTGAGTTTCTTGGCCGATCCGACCGGCAGTGGGGCACCTCGGGCGCTAATGTAGTCGTCGACCATGTTGAGTTTTTGCCGGATGGTCGCGGGTGGGGCTCCGCTGCCAGCCGATGGCGTTCCAAACGCCCCACCACCGCCGCCGGCAGCAGCGCTGAGATCACCGCGTGAGCTCGAGGCCGAGAGAGGACCACTGCCCGGCGGAGCGGTGGCAAAGCTGGAGACGGAAGGGGCCTTGGAGAACGTGAATGGGGTGTGCATGCGGCGCAAAAACAACTTTTCGCGTTCGGGGCGGGTCGGGTCGCGGCAAATCTCCAGCAGCTGCAGGTCATGCAGGACGCGCGTGGACTCGCCCTCGGAGGTGAAGATACTGAACTTGGCGGATTCGGGCGAGAGGTTGAATTTGGCCAAGATGCGGTCCATGATGGTGGCGGCGTCAGGGATGGTGGTCGGGAGCATGATGACGCGCGATTCGTTCTTCTCGCCGGTAACTTTGATGCAGTTCTTCAAAAAGATCAACGTGTGAGTGTGAGTGGATCCGTGCATGGAATGAATCAGTGCATTTGAATGGATATAAACCTGCTTCACATAGTCCATGCTCATAATCGACTCGCTCTTTTTCAGCACTCCCCCATCAGGACCAGGTGCAATGGAAGGAGGAGGAGCGGTCGCAGCGGCCACTGCCTCCCGACGGAGATGATCGTTGGGGTTGCTGCGAGTGCGAGGCGGTGGCGTCTGGGCGGACCGAGGCGATCCACTGCGTCCCGTGGCCGTGAGGGGAGCATAGGGAGGCGGCGAAGGCGAGTACGGTGCGACAATGACCGGTGGCGAGACGAGCGACGCTGAATAGGCGTCCGGCGCCAGGAGGGACGTCCGCAACTGGCCAATCAGCCGGTCAATGCGGATGCGGTCCCCAAGCGAGGTCACGTCCAGGAGGCGCAGGTGCGCGTGGGTGAGTTCCAGGAGCACGTCGCCTACAATGTCGTTGTCGGCAAAGGCGCGGGCGTAGCGGGCCATGCCGTGGGCGGCCAACCAGTCACCGACGTCGCGAGTGGACCAGGCACGGACGGCATCCAGCGTTATATGGGGTGTCGAGGGCGTGGTGGAGGGCGTTGGGTCCGGCGTGACCGCGGAGGCGTTGGCCACGGCGGCGTCGATATACATGGCGCTGTTCTGTTGAATGGTTGAATGCGTGACTGAGAAAGCAGAGGAAAAGCGGGCTTCTCTTTCAACTCACCAAAATGAACACCTCAATGCCACAACAGCAGCAGCTCCAACAGCAGCAGCAACAACAGTACCATATGTACCAACAACAGCAACAGCAAGGACAGCAAGGACAGGCGCTACAGCAAATGCAACCACTGGACCAGACCCACCTCCCAGCCTACCTCTCGGCCTATGCCACCCGCCTCGAGTCTCTGGTCGACACGGCACGCCCGGCCATTCTGTCCCTGACGAACCTGGCCGGTGAATGGGTGGCGGCCGCCCCTGCGATCGTGGCTGCCATTGTCAAGCGAGCGCATACTGTACGTCATCATTACTAATTAATTTAATTAAATTAACCATCGGCACGGTTTCTCACTCAACCTCCATAACAATACAAAAGGCCCCAAGCAACGCCAAACTCCCCGTCATCTACCTCGTTGATTCCATTCTCAAGAACCTGGGTGGACCCTATGTGTCGTTTTTCGCCCCCGTTGCCCTGGACCTCTACCAGGCCGCGTTCTTAGCTGCCGACGAGGACCAGCGCGCCCGCATGCTCCGGGTGCTGGCCACCTGGCGCAACCCGACCCAGCCCTTTCCACCGGGTGTGACGGTGCTGCCCGTGCCCGTCATTGACCAGCTGGAGGCCTTTGTACGCAGTGTGCCGAGGGTACCATCAAATTTTTTTATTGTATTTTTTGATTATTGTACTAAATATGAATATATTTGTAGCCTGTGCAACCTCCCCAGCCGACTTTAACGGTTCCGACTCGGGATATGGTCCCACCCAACCTTGACGTGCTGATTGGCTTGCGCTCGGCCCGTCGGGACGCTATGCCGCACGATCTGGACAATGGATCCAAGTTACAGGCTCTCCTTGACGTATGTTTTCTTATTTTTTTTATCATTACAATTTTATTTTACTAACCAAAAAAATATAAATTTAGCTCCGGAACCTAATTCTGTCCGGCCGAATCTCGCACGACCAGCTCTCGTTTATCCACCAGACCGTCCACCAGTTGTTTACCGAGTTTACTGCTGCCACTGCTCATAATAGCAACAACAACACTACTAACCATGGACCGCACTACACGTCGCCTCCTCCGCAACCTCGGTTGCCCGCTGTAGCAGCCACCATGAACGCGACCACATCACCGGCAGGACCCGGCGGCATGATGATGTCGGCTTCGGCGCTCGGCGCAGCGCTGGCCGGTTTGGGACCGCTGCCTTTTACTCCCCCGACATTGTCAACGGCATCAGTGCCGGCAACGGCAGCAGCTCCAGTTGCGCCGATCATTAACTTGGACCTGGGTGCGCTGGCGGCGCTGGCGGCTTCGCTCAAGCAGGGAACTCCTCCCCTTACTGTTCCAGCGGCACCTGTTCAGCCGCTCAAGTCGGTGAATGGGTTGGAAACGTTGCGGTTTTCGACTGACAGGTGCGTCGTTTTATTCTTATTCAATTCTTTTTGGGGGAGGTTGCTGCTAGGTTACATAAATCTGGAATATTGGGTACGAGGACAAAAAAAAAAAAACGAGAATATGATTTTTCGGTTGTTAAAAATTGCGCGATTATCGTGGTGTCCACGGATTCTATACACGTATACCCAAGTCTATTCTTTTTTTATATTATATCGTTCAATTCAGAAATAGGCTGGATCCTGGGGTGTGGATCGCAAAAAAAAAAAAATTTCATCAAAATGGCAGTCTCTTGGCTCCACTTTTCCATCCAAAATCTGTCCGGCCTTACAGCAATCTCCCACCCAAAAAGAAAACCAACCGTTTTTACCATTATATTTTACTAACTCACACGCTTGAAAAAAAAAAAGTCTGGATAACAAAGTCCTGGACCAGATCTACCCGCCAGAGTCGGTCAAGTGCAAGCAATGCGGGCTCCGGTTTCCCAGCACGGCATCATCGTCCGCCCGGTCGCCCATGGACGATCACGCCGACTGGCACTTCCGCACCAACACGCGCCGCGGCGCTCCCGGATCCTCTGCATCGGGAGCGCCGATCACGTCGCGGCTGTGGTTGTCGGCGTCGGTCGGCGATTGGGTAGCGAAAGCCGACTTGGATACGGCAGCCACGCCCGCGTTCTTTTCATCGTTTCCTTCGTCAGGGGGTGATGCGACGTCGGAAGATGCCACTGATTCGGATCAACAGCGTCGGAACCAGACGACTTCGGATCATCAGGATGGTCCGGTGATTGTAGTCTCGCCCTCGGCCGCGGCGGGGGACGTGCAGTGCGCGGTGTGCATGGACCCGATGACGAAGGCGTACGATGGGAAACGCGACGCGTGGGTCATTCGCGATGCGGTGCGCGACGGCGAGGGCCGGATTTGTCATCGCGAGTGCGTTGTGGCCGATGGCGCTTCTTCTTTTTTGGTATTGAGTAGTCGGGTACGTCGTAATTTCATTTTTACTATTGGACTTCATGAAAAAATTGAGTGTCATTTCCCATCTGTGTATTTCCCACTGGATAATAATGTGAAACACATGTGCTCCCCATCTTTAGGACCACCGCAAGCGATCTCGTACGCCGACCACCGAGGACGACGGTGTTGTCGCCGCCAAGCGTGCGCGCACCCACGAATGATATATGAAATAACAATTTTATTATTTTTGACAAGCTTTCACTTGCGACTCCGGGCCAAGGCACCGACCACCAACCCGAGCGCGGCCACTGCTCCGCCCACAATTGCCATCCCCACTAACCCGTCCTTTTGCACCTGCTCGTCGATCGCCGCCATCACCGCGCGCGCCTGTGGGTGGGCCGGGTGCGCTTTCAGCACTTTCTCGGTGAATTCGCGGGCTTTAGCCAGGTCGCCCAGCTTGAAGTATCCGAGAGCACTGAAATAGTTGGCTTCGACGCGTAGGGTTGGCGTGGACTGGGCGACCTCTTTACATTTCATTTCGTCGTCAGTTTGTAAGGTTACGTTAAGTTAAATGGTATAATGGTATGGACGTACTGGCCAAGAGCACCACGCCAAGCTCATTGTCGCGGCGGACGCGCGAGTGCACCAGGCCCCATCCGTAATGGAATTCGGATTCAGCTACGGTACATCATATATTCTGTTAAAAAACGATCATTACAAGAACTAGCAAGTATAAGAAGTACCAGTTGGGTTGGGCTGCTCGGCCTCGTACTGCTTGCGCAGGCCCGCAATGTCCTTGGCGTCGAGCTCGATTTCGCCGTCGAGAAGAGATGTCATTTTCAGCTTTTTTTTGAGCTTTCAATGACGTGAATTTGAATTTTCTATTTAACAAAAGAGAAAGCGAAATGGGTTTTTTGGACCTCTACAAGGCAGTGACATTGGCGGCACGCGTCGACCGGACCGCTCCTGACCCACGCCGCGACCGATTCAGAACTGGCGCCGTAGTGGTGGTAGCGGTTATACTGGGCTGGCGGTGTTGCTGCAATGGGTGCGATTGCTGCGACTGCCACACGGACGACGACGCCGCCGACGCAAACGACCGAACCGACCCAGCCCTACCTTCGGCACTGCCATACGACACGGGCACCGACGATGAGATCGGAGTTGCCTGGGAGGTCGGCGGGAACAAGAGTCCAGCGCGGTACAGAGCGGCGGCGCGCGGGGACAACAGCTGCGCCAAGGCGGGCGTCGATGCCGGCGCTGCCGTAACAACCGGCGGTGATGGAGGAGACCGTGCACGGCGACTACTGCTACCACTGCTATTCGCGCCATGCACTGTCGTGGGAGCGGTAGCCAGCGCCGTGACCACGCGCGGCCCAGTACTGCCCACCACCACGGAGGCGGCAACTGAAGGAGCGGTCCGCACCCGCGGCCGGTTCGCCTCAATGTCGAGCTGCAGCCGCACGGGCGGGGTCGCATCGGGCGCGTGGGTCGGGAGCGTCGTGGACATGTTCCACTGACTGCCGCGCGGAGGCCGCCGCGGCACAGATGCACTGGTTCCATTGCTACGGACGCTGCTAGGAGTAGAGGGTGGCTGACCCGGGCCGCCGCTGCGAGATCGGAGTGGCGGCGCCACTGGCTCGGCAGACGACTTGGAGATCAGAGGCGGCGGCGAGGATGCGGAACGCGCGATCATGGCGGGGTCCAGGTCGGTCCGGCTGTTGCGCGCCGAGCTCGGTGTGCGGTGTCGCCGTGCCATCGTGTCGTTGTGACTGCTGCCGCCTGCGAACGTTGGCGGAGGAACTGCATCCACCACCGCTACTGGTGTCGCAGCAGCAAGGTGGGTGTCCTGATTGGGAGGAACAGCCACCGCGCCGCGTGCCGGCGACAAGAACCGTGCGGACGAGGTCGAAGGCGCCGGGACTTCCAGCGAGCACGAGTTGCGGCGCTCCATGGTGTCGTGCAAGCTCTTGGGGCTCACGTCGGCCAGGGTCATGAGCGACGCCAGCGCCTGCATGGCCGCCGACGCGCCGCCGCCAATCGATCCCATACCGGCGCTGCTGCTGCCGTTGACGGGCAGCAGCGTATTGGATGTCGACACCTTGGATGGAGTCGAAGGAGATGATTGGTACTGCGCTGACCGTGTTGGCGGCGGGGTGACGGCGGACGATGGCAGGACGTACTCATCGTCCACCACCACCTCGGGAGTCGCTGCCGCGGACGAATGCCATCCGGCGGAAGCGGCGACAACCGACGCCGTGAGCGAGCGCGCATGTGGGGTAGGCTCGACGGATGTGGATGCAGGGAACGACGAAGAAAGCATTTCGCCGGAGTCCGCCTAAATGACAACAAATAAAGTCAGACCAAATCGCCCTCACCACAAAAAAAAAGGGAAAAACGTACAGGAAGGCACTCGGCAGTCGAAACCGGCGACGACACCACGACCCCGAGGCCCGAGTCCACCGACGCAATTTGCTTGCGACCGTGAAACGCCAGCGCCACCTGCTCCTCACTGTCGTCGTCGTCCTCGCTCGTCACCACCACCACCTCGGCCTCGTCCATGTCCACCAGCGTCGGGACCTCGGTGGGAACCACCACCACCTCTTGTGAGGTCGGGCGGACGAGCGTGACGGTGGCAGTGGCTGGTGGTGGGACCACGGCAACATCGGCAACGACAGCCGGTGAGGCAGCGGCAGGCGCAATCGGCACCGCCACCACCGTGTTCACAGACTCGGTGCGGTCGAACGCCGGCGGATGAGAAACCGTTACGTCCTCTTCAGCAGCCGCCGCCGCGTCGTCTTCTTCTTGGTCGCGGTGGTAGTGGTCAGTGTTGGGAACACTGTCGGCCGTGCCCTGGCGAACGGGTGCATGTGGGGGCGGCGGAAGTGTCGATAGCAGAGGCGCGCGCTTGGACGACGAGTCCACGGAAGCAGGAACAGTGGGAGCCGTGGATGCGGTCGGTGGTGCGAGCGCGGCCACCTCGTCCACCTCGCCCAGCACCATGAGCGTGCGGTTGAGCAGCTTGATGAGCGACCTCGCCACCACAATCACCGTGGGTGCCTCGGCCGCTGCGGGGTCGACGGGCGGTTTGGTTGCACTGTCCACACCCGCCAATGATGTGGACGACGACGTGCGCGACGTGCCAGCGCCGGCGGCGACTGCCTCGAGCAGCGGGCGCAAGTGCATGCGGCGCACCGCCAAGTCAAACTCGAGGGTCATGGCAATGCGCATTTCCAGTTCCACCAGGTCGGCCACGCCGCTGATATATTTCGGCTGTGCGACACCCGCCACTGCATTCGCGGTAAAACTGTGGTCGTTGAGTTGCTTGCACGCCAGGAGTGTGGCGGCCGTCAGCAGTCGCACTTGGACCACCAGTGTGCGTGCCGCGAGGACATCGGTGATCGATGATGTCGCCGTAGCGCCGCTGCCGCCGCCCGAGGAGCCGGTGGACAACGTGGCGGTTGCCAGCATCGAGAGCGCGGTGGACTGGCGGTCAACCGCGGTCTTTTCGTACGCCAGCGCCGTCCACGCCAGCGAAAACGTCTCGTCCAGCGACTCGTTCTCGGGTGGGGCCATGGGCGACCCTGACAAGTGCCGACGGTGCGCAACGGGCGACTCGAGGCCGAGTGGGTTGGTCGGGTCGTTGTTCCCGATTCCAGGCGCTCGTGTGATGCTGCTGGCCACATTCGGCGTACTGGAAGCGCTCGAAAACAGGCCCTGCAAGCTAGTAGAGCTCGGGGCGCGCGACAGCCGCAGCCGCGCCTTACTGATTCGCCGACGGATCGTCCCGAATGTAGCCGCCGCACGGTCTGCCACGCCAGTCGTTGACTGCCGTGCCATCGAGTCGTGCGACCGCACCGACCCACTCCCGCCACCGGTCCCAATGGCAGCGGGCCGAGCGCCAGCAGCTGCGGCCGCGGCCAGCATATTGGACCGGTACGCGGTCAAGAACCGGGCAATGTAAATGGCCATGACCGCAAAGTGCTGCGGGGTCATGCGTGTGGCCCGGAACAGCGTGTACATTTCGGCGACGGCCTCGCGCGAGCACCCGACCAGGTCAAACAGCGCGTGCGCAAACGGGCGGATCTCGGCCCACCGGAGTCGCCAGGCTGCTGCCCATAACGTGCCGATGCCGCCTGCATCGTGCATCGGGTTGCGCGGACCAGGGGCGCTGCCGTCTTTGCTGGGTTCGCTTGGGGACCGAGCGGCGGAGTGGGTAGTTGTGGTGGTTTTGCTCGCCGCCCCCGTGGTAGCAGTGCTGGCAGGAGTGGTCGACTCTCCGGCTGTACGGTGAGAGGAAGAAGTGCGGTGCGCAGTAGTTCCGTGGCCGTGGGTGGCGGCATCGGAGTGCGACCGCGCCTTTTGCTCATATTGTTGCTTGGTCGAGGGACCACCACTCGAAATGGTAGCTGTGGTAACCGAGTACGCCGCAGTCACGTCAACAGCGCGAATCGACTCTGATTTTCTTGACGTGGAGCGCGCCGACCGGCTCGCACGTGCCATAGTAGCAGACACCGTTGTGGTGGTAGTAGTAACAGTAGCGGCCACAGCAGCAGCAGCAGCAGCCGGTCCGTCGTCATAATCCCCGACCGCGTCGTCCACGACCGACTCGCTGAAATCTTCGTCCCCAGACATGCCAGCGTCGTACTGCGAGTCGTCTATGGTCACGGGGGTAGTGGCGAACGACGATGCGGCCGAGTTCATGGCCGACGAGAACGTGTCACGGCGAGGGATACGCGGCGCGGGTACCGACGACCAGGGCGTGGACGCGGCCGATGCCGGGTCCATGGCCAGCGCGTGCGGAGTCCGCGGCATGCTGGCGATCGACCGCGAGTGCGCGTGGCCGCTGCTGCCTACGGGCGTGGAGCGTCCGGTCGTGGTGGCTGTAACGGTGGTTGGAGTTGCTACGGCAGCCGTTGGGACGGTCGGTTCAGTGGCCGGGGTGACCACGACGGCCACCGCCGGTTGAGGGTCGACGACGACGCTCGCTGTTTTCGGAACATCAGCAGTTGTAACAGCAGCCGAAGGAGGAGCAGTCACGGAAAAGGATTGATGGTGGGGTGTCGCGAGCGACCCAGCCAAGTCCGGCAACATCATCATCGAGTCCATAGACGCGCGTGCATTGGACGACTCGGAGGACACCAGCATAATGGATGGGCTAGTACGGCCCGAGGCGGTGGTGGACCCGGTATCGTTGACGGTAGTAGCCACGTCGCTGACGAATGCCGCAGTGCCGGCGGTGGCAATCGAGTCCATGGACCGCCCACGGGCACGTGCCCGCAGCAGCCGCGCCGCCGACAGACTGACGGGCGTGGACGTGCGGCTCTCGGGCGACGCGAGTTGGTCTTCGGCTCCACCTGTTGATGTGGTCGCACGCGGTGGGCGGACGAGCTGTGGGCCCGAAATGGTGGTGACGTTTTCGACGGTGGTGGCGGCGCGCTGGCGGTTGCGGCGCGACCGGCTGGCGAGAAATGTACCGTTACCGTCATTGTTGTCGTCGTCAATGCGGCGGCACAGGAGGAACGGCAGGCAGCGCGCGAGGGGCAAGGACGCCGACGACGTGGTGGCCGCGCGCCTCCGTTTGCGTGCGGACGCAGTCGAAGGAGATGACGAAGAGCCAGTTAACAAGGGTGCGGTAGCAGCGCGGTCGCTGTCCAAGCGCGAGTAAGTAGTGGGCGCAGCCGTGACAGATACCAATTGCACCGGCACTGGCGGTGGCACCGGTCCTCCCAGAGAGCCCAGGGGCAGCAACGGAGTAGCGCGATGCTTGCGGCGTCGACGCGTGAGTGACGAAAGGCCCGGAACCGATGCAAACTTGGTCGCGAGCCTTCCGCTGCGGTTCTGGCTCTGCTGGCGTCGCAACGGCGGCTGCCGCTGCGGTTCGGTGGTAGCGCGGCCGGCCGACGCCAGGTAGCGCGAGGATGCCGCGGACGATGCCGCTGCGGCCACCATGGCCAGGTTCACGACGCTGGACTGCGCCGAGTCGACTGCTGCGCAAGCAGCAGAAGGTTCGTGCTGGTTCTCATGCACGTGGTGATGGTGCTCGTATTGCTGATGAGGATGATGCATGTGCGGTCGGGGAGATGCGTCGTCGCTTTCGTCAGGAAGCACGCGAATGGACGGAGAGCGGGCCCAGGTCGGCGTGGACGACGTGGAGGAAGGGCTGCTGTGGGCCATATTTTCGTTATTCTTCTATCAGTGCAGGAAGTGCGTGAGTGACGAGCTGAAGGGTGTGGCAGAGTGTGTGGCACTTGTACCGACCAGTATCGTCAATGCAGAGACACGCAGACAGTCAGAGGCAAGCGCAGAGACACGCAGACAGTTGTACGAAGAGCCAGTCAAGTCACAGTTGTTGAGCAAATTGCTGCAGTGAAGGGTGGTGCGGTGCGGATAGGGTAGTAGGCAGGATTTCAGAGCACTATGCACTCCTCTCGCAATTGAGCAACTCAGGTACCAGGCCTCGTAAACGGGCGTGCTCAAGAAATATGATGTAAATAATAAATGCGCTGCTTTTGGAAAGAGGGACCCAACGACTGCGCGGCTATGCCCAACGGCACACGTGCAGGGCCGATTTTTTTTTTTTTTTCCAGAAACTCTTT
>MU624617.1:0-40292 GCA_025349905.2 Blastocladiella britannica
AAAAACAAGGACTGAAGAATTCCATTGGCGAATAAAACGGACGTTTTTTTCTACGTCACTTCCATCACGGATTTCTGCATCCGAAACTATGTTCAGTGCGCAGCCGTGTGGGGCTCGACGACCGACAAAAAACTGCCGAACGAAATTAATTAAACGCAGCAGATGCGCGTCCTTTGCGTCGCAGAAAAAAACTCCATCGCACGCGCCGTCGCCGATCTGCTGTCGTCGGGCTCGGCCTCCAAGCGCACCTCGCCCGCCCGCTTCTGCCCCAACTTTGATTTCCCGTTCCGCTTGCGCACCCCACGCGACGTGCATGCCCAAGTCACCGTCACCTCCGTGCAGGGCCACTTGCTCGACTCGGACTTTGTGCGCGGCAACGGCTGGCGCCAGGTAGCACCCGAGCACCTCTTTGATGCCGGCATCTTGCGCGGATGTAATCTCAGCGGCAAGGACAAGGTCTGGCTTTGGTTTGCCTTCATTGGCTGACTCACTCATTCACTCAACGAAATGAATCGCCGCTGCAGGAAATGGAGAACGTCAAGCGCAACCTCGAGCAAGAGGCCCGCCATGCTGACTTGCTCGTGATCTGGACCGATTGCGATCGTGAGGGCGAGGCCATTGGGATGGACGTAGCCAACGTCTGCCGGGCCGTGAACCCGCGCCTGGTCGTCAAGCGGGCCAAATTCTCAGTGATCCAGCATCGGTACCAATATTTTTTACTGTTTTTTTGGAGTGAGACTGACAACCTTATAAAATAAAGGGAAATCAACCAGGCCATGCACAACCTGGTCGAGATTGACCACCGCCAGGCAGCGGCCGTGGCCGTACGCAACGAACTCGATCTTCGCATTGGCGCCGCTCTGACCCGCTTTCTGACCATGCGGTTCCAGAGCCGGTTCAAGGCCCTAGACGGCAAGATGCTCTCGTACGGATCGTGTCAGTTCCCTACCCTGGGCTTTGTGGTGGACGCGTACCGTAAAATTGCGCGATTTTCCCCGGAACCGTTCTGGAAAATCAGCGCCTCTGTCCTCCGGCCGCTCCACCAGCATGCGGGTGCTGCTGGTGACGATGTGCATCAACAACAACAGCAACAACACTCACCACCACAGCCAGGGCAAGAAGCGCAGCGATGCAACTTTCTCTGGGACCGCGGGTCGTTATTCGATGAGCTCTTTTGCCTAGCCCTCTACGAGCCATGCGTTCTCAACCCCGAGGCCACCGTGACGCAGGTGGTCGCCAAACCAAAGTCGAAATGGAAGCCGTACCCGATGACCACGGTGGACCTGGCCAAAATGGGCACCACGTCTCTGCGGATGCCGTCAGACCAAGTGATGGCTGTGGCCGAGAAGCTGTACCAGCAAGGGTTTGTCTCGTACCCTCGCACAGAAACCAACGAGTTTGATCCGGCCGTGGACTTGCGTGCGTTGGTCGCATTGCAAATGGGCGACCCGGGATGGGGCGGGTACGTGACCGATGCAATGCTCGGTGCCCGCAACCTGTTTTCGGCGCCGCGGCGGGGGAACAAGAACGATAAAGCGCATCCGCCGATCCACCCGACGCGCGCCGCACCGCACTTGACTGGCAACGAGCGCCGCGTGTACGAGCTGATCACCCGCCGGTTCTTGGCGTGCTGCAACCGCGATGCCGAGGGCCGAGGGACCAAGGTCTCGATTCAAATCGCGGGCGAAGGGTTCACCACTACTGGACTGGTCATTCACGCGCGCAATTACCTTGACATTTACCCGTACGACCTGTGGTCGGCTCAAGAGGTGCCTGACTTTGCGGTCGGAGAGCGGTTTGTGCCCGACACGCTGGAAATGACCCAGGGCGAGACGTCCCCGCCATCGCTACTTACCGAAGCGCAGTTGATTGGACTCATGGAGACCCACGGGATTGGCACCGACGCCACCATCCCCGACCACATCAAGAAGGTGATTGAGCGCGACTATGTGCTGCGACAGGGTGGTGGAAATGGTGGTGGTGCCGGCGCTAGTCGTGGTCGTGGTCGTGGTCGTGGTCTCGGCTGCGGCGGTGGTCGTGGTGGTGGTGGGATGGGGCATGCCGACAATGGTGATGGGCACGACGACGACGGCGGCGCAGCCCGCGCCGGCGGCTCACAAGCCGTCATGTGTCCCACAACGCTCGGCATCGCGCTTGTCGACGGCATGGATGCTGTGACGCAACAATCGCTGGCCAAACCTCATCTGCGCGCGTCGCTCGAAGCCAACCTGGTGGCCATTTCCGAGGGACGGGCGCGGCCAGAGGTGGTCGTGGCCGCTGCGATTCGAGAGTTTCGTCGCGTGTATCGACGAACGGTGGTGCGCGCCTACGCCATTGAGACGCGGCTCGCGGAGAATCTTGGCGCCGATCCGTCCAACCAACCTCCAAATGCTGGCCCTGGTCCGGGAAATGGCGGTTTTGGCGGTGGCAATGGCGGTGGTTTTGGAGGTGGTGGCGGTGGTGGCCGGGACAATGGCCCACCACCACCACGACCCTTCCTCCCTCTGCCGCCACCGGGACCTCATGGAAACAGTGGTACACTTGGAGGTGGATATGCCCCATTCATTCAGCCCCCACCCCAATATGGCGCGCCCGGCGGCAATAATCGAGGAGATATTTCGTTTCTCCAGAACCAATTTGAGGTACCCTTCATTTTTTTTTTTGGCGTTTATGTTTTGTTCCAACTAACGCAGTTTGGACACCAGCGACGTGACGAACCGTACGCGCCGCCAGTGCGGAAATGCCGGTGCCAGATGGTGGCGGTGATCAAAACGGTCAGCAAGGGCGGCCCAACCAAAGGAGAGCAATTTTGGACGTGTCCGGCCGTGTCGCAAACGGCCAAATGCAGTTACTTTGAGTGGGCGACCGAGGAAGAGTCGGCACGGGAGGCTGCAGCCGACGCGCGGCAGGACGCGCGCTCTTTTGGCCCAGCGACACGAGGCGGCCGTGGCGGTGGACGTGGTAGCGGGATCCGAGCTGCACGTGGTTCGTCGCGAGCCGGAAAACGTGGCGGTGGGACTGGGTCGCGGGCGCGGGGAGCGAGCCGCGGAAGGGGCCGTGGTCGTGGCCGAGGAGGTCGAGGCGGCGGTGCTACTTCGTACCAGGATTAGAAAAAAAGATATATTGTACTTTCGCATTTCACTCTGGTACTTGCACTGGACTTGACGGCACACTGCCGTCCGGATGATTGGAATGAAAGTGTGTGGCAGGGGAAATGGGAGTTAGGGGAGTCACTGGACTCCCACCTGTGGAGGAAGACTGAGACCTTGTCGACGACGCATTCGATTCCAGTTCCCCGGTCGCGATGGTGGCCGTGACGAAATGGTTGTCGAGATTTTTGTGATGCCGGGCATGGGACCGAATTTTGGCCCGCAGTAAAGACTCGAAGGAAACTTCGACCAGCGCCCCGATCGCCAGCATGAGGTCGTTGATGGCATTGGTACGCACGGCGCCAAGCGTGGTGCGAAAGACGCAAAATATGATCATGGACCACATGATCATCTGGGCCACCGAGAGTAACTTGAACGTGTACGAGAGCGTGTAGGAGATGGTGGTGCGCGTGGACGCAGAACGAGAACGAGATGGCCCCGAAAGGGGTTGGATCCTACCGATCTTCAGCTGGCGAGTCTTCAGCGAAGGGCGTTGCGGTGGTGGTGAGCCACTGCCAACGCTCGCAGTCGCGCCAGACGGAATCCTTTCTTTGCTGCTGCGACTCGCGGCGGCAGTTGCTCCGGTTCCGGAAGTGGCAAGCGATGATATTGTCTGCCGATCCTGGAAGGAAAGTTGGAGGCTCCACACGGTGCCCAAGAGCGAGAGCGCTGGGAGCACCACCAAAACCGGACTGGCCCAGTCGGGATTAAAGAGCGTTGCGCGCCATACCGCTGCCGAGGGCCAGCTGTTTAGTAGCACCAGCAGGTTCTCGATACTGCCGGCCACCAGGATCACCATGCATGTCAGGCAGCACAGGGATGCGCCGCGCACGAACCAGTGCCGCCATCGTGGCAAGTTGGTGGTCACGACTGCGTAGCGCTGGCACGCGGCCAGTGTGAGCATGGCGGTGGACGGGTGAAACAGCGACAGGTACGCGATCCGGGACGCGATCTGTGCCACAATCACGTTTTCGGGGTAGAACCAAATGTAGCCATAGTACACGCCGCCACGCGCGCTATCCAAAGCCATGCAGATCGAGGTTGCGAGCAAGAGCTGATGTCGCGACATGGTGTGGCTGAGCGAGGAGGTGGAAGGCACAAAGTGATCAGTCGCTCCCTTTGGAAACACGCGGCGAAAGGTAATGGCCGCGGTGACGCCGGCGGTGATGAGCCCGATACCAGAGACCACCACCGAATTGATGGTGTTGGACAGTTCAACTAGTGGGGCGGCCATTGGGTTTTCGAATATATTGATACTGGGAACTAAAGAACAATTGAATGGCATGCCCAAATTGAATTGGTATTGTTTATTTTGCTGCATCGGGGTTCACAGAATGCGAGACTGGGGATCGTCCTGGCACTCGCGTGGGGTTTGGCGAAGGCGCAGTCGCGGCGGCGGTTGAAGGGGCGTTTGTGCGCGATCGCTTGGACGCCAGCTGCAGCGCAGAGTCGCTACCACTGGTCACAGCAGCCGGGCGCGCTCGCCGCTTGAGCGGAAGGGTAGTTGCTGCTGTTGCTGGAGGTTTGACGCTGCTGGTACTGTCGGCGTCAGTAGCGGCATTCGAAGCGGCATTGGCGGCGTTTGCGGCGGTAGCTGCTACTGCTGCTGCGCGTGCAGACCGTGGACGGCTCGGCGGCGCAGGAGGCGGGGTGGACTTTGTGGCCTTGACTGCTGTTGCAGACGATCGGGACTTGATGGAGATACCTGGCGACACGGTGTCAATTGCCGAAACAGGTTGTACTGGTGGTGGTGGAGGAGCATTCAGGGTCCGGGGAGGCGTAGATGATGGCGGAGAGACAAGATCCGGGGCCAGTAGGTGCGGGATATACGAGGGGACCAGTCCCGATGGGAGCTTGCTGAGCAGCACGATGACCATTCCAGTTCGATTTGCGGCAAGATCCTTTGTCAGTTTGCCAGCTCGCGATCAAGCAGTAAGTAGAAACGCACAGGGCACGCAGAAATGTAGAGACGGGGATCCGCGCGGCGGCGGCAAGGCGTGGGTCGCTAGCTTGCAGGTGGGCGGCCATGAGTGCTTGCATGGTATTTGTGACCGCTATTTATTTTCGCCTGTTATTATTGGGTGAGGGACACAGAAATGTACTGCAATGACGCACGGGCTTCCAGATGTCGCGACGGCGAGGTGGCCGAGGATGAGTGCGATGGTGCTATGCAAAATTTTGATAAAATTTTCGTTGATAAAAAAGTATTGTGGAGTCCCGTGTTTGTCCGAGCTCTCCCTCCGGCCACCGGCGACGTGCAGTGAACGAAAAAAACGCGAACCAGGCCAGCGGCAACGCGCGGACCTCTGGTACAAATAGGCCACCACCTCCTCCCTCCCCTCTTCGTCGCGAGCATTTCTTGTCTCTTCTTTCACACATTCCTATACCAAAACCATGTCCTCTGTTGCTGGTACACGCGGCGCTCATTCTTCACCATTGCCTGCCCAATAGTTAACAAAAAAGATGTATAGACCTCCACGACCGCTATCAGTCGCCCCTCACCTCGCGCTACGCGAGCAAGGAGATGGCCTACAACTTTTCCGACAACAAAAAGTTTTCGACCTGGCGCAAGCTCTGGCTGTACCTGGCGCGTTCCGAGCGTCAGCTGGGTCTGACTGAGATCACGGACGCGGCGCTCGAGCAGATGGAGGCCAACCTGGTTTGTATATCTTTGTGTTTTCTTAGATTGATCGCATCGCATCGCATCCATTTACAAGTACTGATCTTGACGTAAAAAAATGAAAATTGCAGAACAAGATCGACTACGAGATGGCCGCGGTCGAGGAAAAGCGCCGCCGCCACGACGTGATGGCGCACGTGCACACGTTTGGCGTGGCCGCGCCCGCCGCCGCTCCCATCATCCACCTGGGTGCCACGTCGTGCTACGTGACCGACAATGCCGACCTGATTGCGCTCCGCGACGGATTCGACATTCTGATCCCCAAGCTGGCGCGCACGATCCAGCAGTTTATGGACTTTTCGGTGCAGTACCGCGACCTGCCGACGCTCGGGTTCACGCACTTTCAGCCGGCGCAACTGACCACGGTCGGCAAGCGCGCGACTCTGTGGATGCAAGACCTGATCATGGATCTGCGCAACTTGGAGCGCGCGCGCAACGATCTGGCGTTCCGCGGCGTCAAAGGCACCACAGGCACCCAGGGGTCGTTCTTGGCGCTGTTTAACGGCGACCACGCTAAAGTGGAGGCGCTCGACGACATGGTCACGGAGATGGCTGGGTTCCCGAGCGCGTACCTGGTGACGGGCCAGACGTACCCGCGCAAGGTGGACGCCGATGTCCTGCACGCGCTCGCATCGCTTGGTGCCACCGCGCACCGTCTGGCGACCGACTTGCGTCTGCTGGCGCACCTCAAGGAGATTGAGGAGCCGTTCGAGAAGGACCAAATTGGGTCGTCAGCGATGGCGTACAAGCGGAACCCGATGCGCTCGGAGCGCGTGTGCGCGCTGGCGCGGCACCTGCAGGCGCTGGCCGCCAACGGCACCAACACCGCGTCGGTGCAGTGGCTGGAGCGCACGCTCGACGATTCGGCCAACCGCCGCATTGCGTTGCCCGAGGCGTTCCTGACCGCCGACATTGTGCTGTCGCTGCTGCTCAACATCTCGGCCGGCCTCGTGGTCTACCCGCAGGTGATTGCCGCCCGCGTCGCCCAGGAACTGCCGTTCATGGCCACCGAGAACATCATCATGGCCATGGTCAAGCGTGGTGGTGACCGCCAAGAGTGCCACGAGCACATTCGCGTCCTCAGCCACCTGGCCGCGGCCGCTGTCAAGCAAGAGGGCAAGCCGAACGACCTGCTGGACCGCATTCGCGCCGAGTCGTACTTTGCGCCGATTCACGACGACATTGACTCGCTGCTGGAGCCCTCGACGTTTGTGGGCCGCGCGCCGCAGCAGGTGGACCGGTTTGCCAAGGTGGTGGCCGAGAAACTGTTGCCGTACAAGGAGATCCTGGCCAAGGACATTGGCGATGCTGCCACTATTTCGGTGTGATTTATTATCTTTGGGTAGATCGTGGTGTGTGTATGTAAATACATTCTATGTTTTTTTTTCACACGAAGAGGGGGGAAGAAAGGTAGCTGGAGGTGTCAACTCCACTGGGATTGGAAGTTTTAGAGCGGAGACTTGGGGACCACGATGGGAGGTGGAAATGGCCGCCATGATGGCACGCGGTCGCCTCCACTCGACAAGGTGGGCGACAAGAGCTGCTGTTGCTGCAGTGGCGGGCTGTAAAGCTTGATGGGATCCAAATGCTCGTTATGGTCGTCACCATCGTCCGAGTCGCCAGCCCTCAGAACGACTGGATTGAGGATCCGGTCGAATCCACGTGGGATCGGCAAGAGGTGACTGCGAATGTTGGGCGCTGCTGGCGACTGAGACGGCGTCGGCAATACTGCGGACGGGAAGGGAGTACCAAGGGATCCTGTGCCATTTGAGTGAACGTTCTCGATCAGGCTCTCTTCGTCGTGATCCTCATCTCCCATTGGTGGCGACGGCGGGAGCGGCGGTTGATTCCCGTCATCGTCGTCGTCACCGTTACCGTCGCCACTGGCCGTTGGCTCCGTGGTCCGAGTTGCATTGCGCCGTTTCTGTCGCTGGTTTTGGAACCAAATCTATTGCAAAAAGAGAGGTTGAGTGAAAGGACTCTAGTGGCAACAAAACGAAACAAGTTAGATTACCTGAACCTGCCTCCTCGTCATTCCGAGCGCATCGGCAAGGGCATGGCGAGCCTGGGTCGGCGGATAGTTGTCTTGGCGCAGTACTCGGGTGAGAATTGCGATCTGCAGAGGCGAAAACACGCTCCGATGCGGACCCTTGGCCTGGGAAAGTGTGGCAGCACGAGTATGTTCCTGGTCAATGATGGCGTGCATCCGAGACATGAACGCGGGCGACGCGAGCCGGTTGTTGGCGTGGTAGGCTGGCCCGCTGGCCGTCGTGAGTTGGAAGAGTTGGCTCATCGTTTGCTATTGCTTTCGCTTTTGTTTTCGTGTGGACTCACAAAAAGGCAAAAGTAAGTTGGAGCGAAAGAGAAGAGGGGGAAGAGAGGGTGCTTCGATCGACGGCGGCGTATTCGCGTTGCATGCGCAGAAACCAGTCGTGTTGTATTGGCCAGGGGGATCTTGTGCTCGAGTACTAGGAGTGTGTGGCACCGCCACCCGTTGTTCGTTGAAACTTGTTATGGTTGCATGTTTTTAGCAATCAAATTATGCTTGAGGGCTACTCGTTCATCATTAGCGGGCGCGTCCAAGGTACAAGATAATCATTTCTTACATTTACGTATACTGAAGAAAAAAAAATCAGGCGTTTATTTTCGCAAGTACACATGCGATCAAGGTAATGCGCTCGGGCTCGTCGGCAACGTGCGCAACAATCCAGACGGCACCGTCTCGGGCGTCATTGCCAGCATGGATCCGGCTCGATTGCAGGACATGTCCGTTCAACTTTTCTTCGTTCACTCATGTGTGTCACTCAATTTTCGAAATGTGGCAGGCGCGATTGGCTGACGACGGTTGGCTCGCCGCAGTCCAGGATCGACTCGGCCGCATTCGAACCGCTCACGGCCGCACAGATCCGCACCTTGCCGCGATCCTTTACAGTTATCCGCAAACCAAAAAAATGAACAGTTTCTTTATGCATATTCACTCAACAATAGCATCCTCGCCAGCAGCCTTGACGCCTTCATCGATCTCATCGTCAGTGCCATCTTCCTCGCGCGCGGGTTTTGCTTGGAGCGGCTCTGCACTGGTAGGTGTCGCCGTTGTTGCTGTTGTCGGAGGCGAAGCAGGAGAAACAGGCGCTGCTGGCGGAACCTGGCGAGCCAAGGCGCGCTCGCACAAGCGCGCCAGCCGGTCCGCAGTTTCTGTCAACTGCGCCACGACAGCAGCGTACGTGGGTGCCTGTGCGCCGAGGACGGCGCCGGCAATCCCTTGGCTCGCCAGCCCCGTAAGCACCAGCTCCTCGTGCGTGGTGCACAGCGACTCGAGCAGCAGCACGTGTGCGTCCATGTTGCAGTTGATCAGGTGGCCAGTGAGCCAGCGCCCAATGGCCGTCAGCGTCGCGAGCGCTGCCGACTCGTACAGGCGCTCCTCGGCCAGGTCCATCGTTTCGACCAGGTGAAGGTCGAGCCGCGGCGTACCAATCGCCATCAGCAGTTGATAGGCTGTATAAAAAAAACAATCAAAATGTTTGAACGTCACAAATCAACATGCGAGAAAAAAAAGTACGTACAAGAAGCATAAACCTGGCACTCTGGGATCACGCCCATCACAGCCTCGGCCGCCGGGTCCA
The DNA here is from genome assembly GCA_025349905.2 of Blastocladiella britannica. Lineage (NCBI taxonomy): Eukaryota > Fungi > Blastocladiomycota > Blastocladiomycetes > Blastocladiales > Blastocladiaceae > Blastocladiella > Blastocladiella britannica. The sequence continues at coordinate 9,453 of MU624617.1, forward strand.
GTCGGTGTTGGAAGCCCCTCACGTAGAGGTACAGGCGAAGCAGTCGACAAAGATCGGGTCCGGGCGGCGGCTGCATTTTGGCAAGATAGTTGATGACCATGACCAGCGCTTGCCCCTGGCCGAGACCCGAAATGACACTGTACGGAAGGGGTGCAATGGCATCCAAACTGGCCATGAGTGGTCCAATGTACACGGGGATCACGTTCCGGGCACGCTGCAAAAAGTGGACAACGCCATTGTGCGAGCCGCTCTGCCCGATCACCACCGTACGCAAAAGGCGGGTGCACATGTCGCTCTCTTCTTGTGTGTATTCGAACCGCCAGGACGAGAGAACCAGATCGGCGGCACCGGGGAGGATCGCGGTCGCAGGAATTGGCTCACCACAGTAGCGGCGCTCCAGGACACGCATGATGCTGAGGTAGGCGGCGCCAATGAGACGTTGCTCGGCGGCGGCGGCCATGTCGCCGGTCAATATGTCGGCAAGTGGCCGCGAGAACAAGGCCCAACCCCCCTCGATAAGCACGGGCGGCGCATTTTCGTGGTCGAGGATGCGCTCAATCAGCTTGAGCAGGGCAAGCACGTCGACAGTTAACAATCGGCGGGCAGGGAGTGTGCACTGCATCGCAACCTTGACGAGCTGCCTCAGCCGTGCCGTTGTCTGTCATGTGTTTGCTAAACGTGGAAGTGAAATCGCGGCCACACACACCCCAGAGAATAAATAAAAAACGCACACTCGGATCTTCTCCAATGGGAGCCCGAAGAAAGTCTTGAGCAAGCTCATCGAGCTTCTCCACGACCGTCAAAACAGAGACAAAGTTGTTCTTGTGGGCGACCTGAGCAAGCGTGTGCAGCAGGCACTGGAACATTGCCTGGTCACTTTGCAGCGCAAACGAGAGCAGTGTCAGTGCTGCCGTCCTCGTCGCCGCCAGTGGAGCCACCAAGAAGTTGGCCATCCGCGTTTCCTCCACGCCGGACTCGACCACGACCGCCGCGAGCGCAGGCCGCGACGCCGCATCGCCCACCGATTCGATCACAGGGCGCACGAGCTCCAACGCCATGGCGGTCGTCAAGTTTCCGTTTCCGCGCTCTGCGGCCCACGTCAGCCACGCCATCGTATTTTCGGCAATCTGCTTCGTGATCCTCGGCGTCGAGCGCAAAAGGCCCAGGCAGAGCTTTCCGAAAAACTCCACGAGCCTCCGATCATGTTGAAGGCGAGGAAGGCACGAAATCATGTGGGACAAGGTATCGGAAACGAAGTTACCTAGTGCGCCGTGCGTGAGCAGCGCAGCAACCTCGGCCGGATCTTTGCCGAACGAGATTACCGTCAAATAAAAGGGCCGAGTATGATCCTCCAGCGTCTTGGACATGAGGGTATGTGCATTTCGGATCTCAGCCGGAGCGCTTCCACCAAGCACCTTGAAAATGATGCGGGCCAGGACCATGGGGTCGGCACCAGTTCGGCCCGTCAGGATCGTCTTGTGTGTCGATCCGCTACGAACAAAGTGCTCGTCCAGAATCACGTTAATGACGGACGCAACCAGGCCGATGAGGGACAGAGGAGCGACGCTGGCCATGGCTTCAATGAGATCAAACAGCGCGGCTTCGTTATTCCAGAACCGCCGCAGCGAGACCTGGTTGGCAAGGCGGACCAGGAGGCCAGCAAAGGCAGTGCGCTTCTCGGGTCGCGCGTGCTGCACCACAACCTGTTCTAGCATCTTGCCCGTGAGGTGGCGGTGCTCGGCGACCGCATTGTCAATCACCATGCGCGCCACCGAGTTCCACTGGCCGGCAATAAAGCGATCCGCGAGCCAGTCGGCCGCGTCCTCGGAAATGGGGCTGCTGGCCAAGACGCTCGTCGCTTGCACCATGTACGTGTGGTCCCGCGAGTAGACCGCGACTCGGAGCGCGTAGGCCATGACCAAGCGCGGGGACACGTGGCCATTCGAGAGGCGGAAAATGAGCTGCGCCAGCTCGTGCTCGTGCAAATACATGTCGCGTGAGACCTCGGCGTTGTTGGCAACAATCTCGGCGCGGTGCGCATCGTAGTAGGGCGGGAGCCGCGGCTCGGCCAACGCCTGGCCGCCTGCATGTTGTTGTTGGTCGGCTCCCCGCCGGCGGTAAAACAGCATATACGCGCTGTGCGGGCAGTCGCCGCCAAACGCAACCTCGGGGAGCGTGGACGGATCAAACGGCGTCACCATCGAGTCGTTGAATTGGTGCCAGCTGCCGGTTGCCTGGTCGCAAATGTACGAGTAGTAGTGGCCCGTGTCGGACGTGCCCGTGTGCACCAGCACGCCATTCAGGTCGTACACGGTGCCGCCGTCGTCCACGATCGTGGTGTCGCGCGGCGCCATGAACTCGGCCATGTCCAGCTCGCGCGGGAACTCGAATCGGTCATTGACTTTTTGCCGCTCGAACGTGATGAGCGAAAAGTCAAACCGCTTCAGGTGCAGCACGAGGTTGGTCGGCAGCGTTCCGATGCGTGTGCTCTTGACCGCGTCCACGAGCTTGTCGCACTGAGAGCAGTGGTACTTGTTGTCACCGGCGAGGAGATCGCCGGCAATGTACGTGTGCAAGCTGTCCAGGAGCGACGCCTTGCCCTTGACTTCGCACTGCAGCGCGTGGTACGGCTCCTCGCGGGCACTCACGTGCTCGCACTCGCGCGACTCGACCAAGTGCACCAACTTCCCACCGAATCGCTCATCCAGTAGCTCGGCTTGGGGCGACCCCTTCATCTCGGCCTCGATTCGGTCAAAGAGCATGTTGTAGAACTCGTCCACGTCCTGCTGGACATATACATTGACTGCCTGTCCCTCAGGCGTCCGCAGCGTATTGATGAACGATGTTGTAGTGATGGATGCCGAGGCCGATTCCTTTGTTGATTATGATAATATTGTGTCAGAACAGCAAACGGAAAATGAAAAGAAGAAGGTACCTGAAGCTCCACAAAGAGTCGCTGAAGCTGGCGAACAGTGGATTGCGCCAAAGGATCCGCCTTGGACTTGCCATGGGATTCAACTCGGGCAATCTCTGGAATGTGGTCAGGCGATGGCTCGCAGCTGAGAAAGGTGCGCCGGAACGTCTCATCCATAAACAGCTGCTGCAACAGGCTGTTTTGGTAACACACGGACCCGGCGTTTTCCAGCCCTACAAAGGACGAGCGGGTCGCATGGGCAGAGTCCCACTCCCACGAGTCCCGAGTCAGGAAAAGATCGTCAACCAACAGCGCCAAGAGCTGGTCGTGAATGTAAGAGGCAAGCTGCGGGCACACGGACGCAAGCGCGCCGAGGAGTCGAAGTGCGGCGGCCCTGGTCTCGGGGCGGTTGTAGGGCGCAGCCACATGGGAGAGGTCGGACGGGTACAAATGGTCGTAGAGAGAGATACCATACGCGTGCACGGTCTCAAGCGACTCCATGACGCAGTCCGGCGTGATGGCGGCCGCCAGCAGGTCGAGCTTTTGGGGCACAATGGCGCTGTCGCTCCCGAGCGAGAGCGAGTTCATGATCCCAGTGACGAGCTCCGTCATGATTGGGGTGCCGAGGACTGGGGCAGGCGGTGGCACAGCGTCCAAGGGGTGCTGTGCTCCCGATACTAGGTGCTGCAAAATCTCAAAGAGCTCGTTAGGGACATCGCGGGCATGCGCTTGACTGAGCAGGTGGTCGCGGATCGAAACGGGTAGTAATGCCGGCGGGCGTGGGCAAAGGAGCGCGGTGGTCGAAGCGCGCAGCTCGCTGCTTGGGTGGCCGAGAGCGCGATCAATGGCAGCAAGGGCCGCGGTGGGGTTGCAATCAGGGACCTTGGAAAGGCAGAGCACCAGAAACTCGAGCACGCGAGGAGCAACGTCGACCGCATCGTTACTGGATGAGACCACAAACTGGGAGAGGTGGTCTAGCAGCACTTGTGCATCCGACAGCCCGAGTTGGCCGAGCTGGATGGCCCCAGAGAGCACGCCAAGCGACGCTGTCAGCAGCTGCAACGCAATGGGCGTCCGTGGGCAGGCAGCATGTCCAAGGTTGCGAGCTACTTGGGCCACCAGCGACAGGGCGTGTTGGCTCGAGATCCACTCCTGGTCGGCGCGCATATGGTACAGGACGTGCTCCAGCAGCTCGAGCGAGTAGAGGTACCGGAAGGGCACGGTCGGGTCGAGCAAATGGCCAACTGCCACCCCAGTGTCGGTCTCCAACGTGCGGAGGCCGAGTTGAGAAGTCGGCAGGTCCTGCAAAAACGCGTAGACTGACTTTGCCCGCGCCTCGTCGCATGAGAGAAGCGCAAAGAGCATGTCAAAACACTCGGTCTGCATGATGATATGGCGCGGCGACGCGTTTTCGGCGGGTACTGGGCCGCTTTCGGACAGCACGACGAGGTTGTCGTTGTCATTGGTCTTTTGAGCGGGGAGAATCGTGGCCGAGGCAGGAACATCGACCTCCATGGCAGTCGGGCTCGCCTCGCGGGTCGGTAGTGCTGGCGGGAGCGGACCAATGAGGGGCGATGTATGTGGTGCAGAGAGACCGTTCGTGGTGGCGGTTTCGGGAGCAATAGGCGCTCCAATGCGGAGGAGCATGACACTGACACCAAATCCGTCCGCCAATCCTGCCTGCGCCAGAGTGCGGTGCACGCGATCGCGCGACACGTCCGTCCCGAACGCGAGCATGCGGATATAGGCGGGGTCCCAATCAAATTTGACGGCGACCTTGTTCTTGAGCTCGTCCAGGGTAATGTGAGAAGAGACGTGGATCTGGTGCTTTCCAGTGTGCGGCGATTCAGCACCAGAGACAACCAGGTTGAGTGCAACCTCGTTTCCCGAGCGGGCCATATAACGGTGCGTGACGGCGAGGTTCTGGGCTCCCTCGTGGGCAGGCTGGCTACTGCTTACTTGGACGCTCGGGTACTTTTTGTCAAATGCGGCCATGATTTGCTTGAGCACCTGCAGAATGGCGAGAAATGCTGGTGCGTCGGTCGCTAGCGCCAGCCGTGCGAGCGCCGTCGAGACGAAATGCTGCATCGAGAGCGCCAGCTGCTCGGGCGCTGGTAAGAGCGCCAAGTCCACAAGCAGGAGCGACATCGACCCCATTGCCATAGCGGAATCGTCTGCATCGGCGGTGGAAGCCGAAAACAGCACGAGAAGCTGCCAGGCGAAATCGAGCTGTGCCTGTACGTCGTGGTGGTACGTGTGGCTGTTGTGGTCGAGCGCCACCCGGACTACCGTCGCGAGGGCGGACGTGCGCATTTCGGGTGATACAGTGAGCGCACCGTTCAGGACCACGTTGGCGACCGTGTGGGCATTTGGGTGATGCGGTTGCGTGTCGAAAATGTGCTCGATCCAACCAAAGTACTGTGCCTGGAGGAGCGGGGTATTGGCCAGCGCCGACCAGAGCCGCATAGCCTCCTCCATCGTGAGCGGTGCTTCGTTTGGCATCGCGCCTGCCACCGTGAGAAGCAGCTTTGCCAGTGCCACAAACTCGGCCGAGAGGGCGTAGAGTGGCGTGTACGTTGGCTCGGCCATTTGGCACAGGCAGCCCAGCGCAAGCTCGCGGATCTGGGACAGGTGGTCCGGGTCAATGTCGGATTGCCCAGGGAGGACCGCCGACAGCAGCAGCGCGGACGGCGTCACCGACTCGGCCAGCAGCAAGTTCGCCATGGCCCGCTCCAGCAGTGACGGTGCGCAAACGCCCCCGCGGTGGGGGTTAAAGATCGTGTCCAGAGCCCGCTGCAGGATTTCCGTCTTGAAGGCCACCGGAACTTTGCTTTCATCCTGGACAATGTCCCACACGAGCTCCTGGGTGTTTTCAACGAGCAAGCGCGCTTGTGAGACTGCCGCGTCGGCGCCAGCATTTCCCTGCGACTCTGCGAAAAAGGACGATTCCACCTGCTTGAGGGCCGCCGACATGGCCTGGTAGAGGATCTCGAGCATGGGCGCGTCCAGCGACTGCATGTTCAAGCTGTGGAATCGCTGCAGAGTGTCCAAGAGGGCGGGCGGCGGCATGTCGTGGACGCCCTGCGCAATCAGGTGGGCGACGGCATTGCGCACCGTCGAGTGGGACGACCCGCCCAAGAGCGCCCAGATACCGTCGAGTTCCTCCGGCGCAATGATAGCATCACGGAACACGAGCGAGAGCACGTTTTGCGACCGTTGGATGAGTTCGGGGTGGGGCGCCTCCACAAGCATGCGCGAAATGATGCGCTCCTGCTGCATCCACTCGTACACGGAACTGTGCTCGGTCGTCGTGGGTGGATTGGATTGCGTCATTGCAGTGTCGGTTGCCTGGTATTTCTTGACGCATGATCAGTGCCTCCTCTGAAAAAAAAGATCAAATGGGACAAACAAACAAACCTGGAGTGCAGTCTGGTGCAGGTCTCGCGTAATCATGTCCTTGATGAGCTCCACGCCAAACAGGCGCCGGTCCAGTACGCTGCAACTGCAACACGCCTTGGCGAGCTCGCGGCGAACTTGGTGCGAATAAACCCCTTCACACAAGCGCTGCGATACGGTGAGCAGCTCGAGCAGGTTATCGCGGGAGAGCGCGCGCAGCTCGTCATCCAAGACGCCGGGATCCGAGGCGAAATTCTGCAGCTTAATAACGAGCTGCTCCATCACATCCAGCTGAAGATTGTGGTTGTACTCGTGGTCGGGGTGGGCAGAGGTTTTTCCCGCCGAGGGGGCAATGGGGTCGATTTGCTCGTCCATGCGCTCGTACAGCTGGTAAATAGTCGTCAGCAGGGCAGCCAGCGTCGGGAGCGGAAGCGCGGGAAAGTGGGCGATACGGTGCATGCCTGCCAGCGTCGCCTTCTCCAGGAGCGGGAGGACAGTGTTGTCGTACGGATCGTCGTCCATCTCCATGATCGTCCCGAGATCGGATTGGTCGGTCAAGAGGCGGTAGATGGCGAGAAAAAGCTGCTTGAGGGCGGGGTGGGTGCAGAGGCGTTCTGGGAAGGCCCCCAGCAGTGTGACGAGAGGTCGCACTGAGTCTGGCAAGATCCGCGCGTCTGCCTCGTGAAAGCCCCTGTTTGTTTTTTCGTTCCATGGCAAATGAGTGCAGGTCCAAAAAATGCAGCAAAAAGGATGCCGCACCAATGCGATTTCCAAATGTCCAGCAGGCTCGGATACGTGTCCAGCAAAATGTCGACCACTCCAGGCACATCCCAGACCTGCGGATAACGCGGTGACAACTTAATCCACTGCTGGGCCAGATCAACGGCCATCTCAATGGCATCAAGTCGCTGGTTGGTCGATAGCTGGTCGTTGTACACGGCGGCGCGAGCGTCCTTGATGGATCGCACAAGCTCGGGTGCGGCGTTGGAAAAGTCCCGGAAGCGCTCCTCTTCCTCGGTCAAGGCGTCCGCAGCCGCCACAGCTGGTGGGTGTGGTGGCGATGCATCTTCAGCAGCAATGACGAGGGACGGTGGGGGTAGCAGGATGGCCCCTGGCGCGGCGGGTCTGGGTCCGGCGTGGTCAGTTGGCGACGAAACCACCACCATGGCGCGATTCAAGCCGCCTGGCACCGGTGGGGACGGCTTGCTCCGCTGGGCTTCGGCTCCAACAACGGCACCGCCGTCGCTCTCGTCCGCGTCGTCGCGGTCGGCCACGCTGCGTTTGCGCGCGCCATTGGTGGAGGAGATGCTGCCTTCGGCCGGTCCCGATCCCGACGACGGTGTATCGCCGCCACCGTCGACCTCCTGCGACGACTGGCGCGATCGTGACGCATCCGCAGTCCGGTCTAACGTCGGATGGTGGTCGTCCAGGGTCATGGTCGCACCCGGTGTCGCAGGCACCAGCGAAGAGGTCGAGGAGCGCAGGCTGGAAGCGTCCATGGCGGCGGCAGCGAGACCATTGGGCGTGCCTTCCATGTCTGCGGGCAAGGAGGATTCAGTCGGTTGATGCGGGCGGGCGGCGGGCAAAAGCGCGTTGCTGGTCGAGGTGGTCACTGCAGACTCTTGTGCGATCCAGTCGCTGGCCACGGGCAGGGAGGACACGGCAGAGATGTGCGAAGCGTGCGGGCGGCTCGAGAGCAGGGCCGCGTTGTCGATGGAATGGAAGGGATCGGCAGTGGAGCTCAAAGGAGATGCCAGTAGCTTCGGGGTGGCTGATACGGTGTCGGGGAGCGTGTCGGGGCCGTCCGACATGTGGTGGGTGCACTGCGGGCTGTCTTGGCCTTTTTGGATTGAAAGAGCGGTTTCTCGATGCTATTTTCCGGTGGCCACCCGCGTCGACGTGGTCCTATTTTTTTATTTTACTTTGGCTTTCGCTGCGAGAAGGCTCGGTTGGTGCTTCTGGTACAAGTCGATTGAGCGGGGTCAATGACGATTTTTTTTTTTAGGATGGACTCACTGCTTTCACTTTTGGCGGTCTCGCCGCGTCAACTTCATCCCTGCGAGCGCGGCCACCTGCCACAGCATCCCAATCACGAGAATATTGGCAATGGCGGGCAGGTAACCGTCACGACTATATCCCTGCGGCTCGTAGGTGCTCTGATCCGCCAATTCCTCCCATGGACGGCCACGCACATCTGACAAGTAAATGGCCTCAATGGCATACCGGGGTGCAGAGAGCGACCACAGGAATGAGAATGGAAAATAGACTGAAGTGGACTCTTGCACCTCGGCGAGGGATGGGATCACGCCGCCCAGGACTGTTATGAATCTCAAGCTTCAGCTTTCTGCTCCACAATGAATGGACGGATTAAAAAAAAAGAAACACATACCCAGAGCCCATAAGAGCGATGCCGAGGTAGCCATGACACCGATCGACGAATTGAGTGCAACAGTGGAAATGAAGTAACCTTTGGATCATAAGAAGGCATGAGCAACAATCCCAAATCAACAACAAACAAATGGAAAGTACCCATAGAAAATGCAGAATAATACAATGCGGTAATGACACCAAGGATTTCGACCCAGGGGCCTCGGTTGGGCCACATGAACATGACGCCGACGCAGAACCAGACGCCGGCAAGCACTATCCGCGGAATATCCACGACAACTTTAGCAGCAAAGTATGGGAGTGTAGGCATTCCCGACGCGACATCGCGCCAGTAGACAACGCGCTCGAGCCCAAAGGTGTTGGCGCCGGACGAGACGCCAGCGAAAAACACGGCAATCGCCATGAACATGCCTGACGACGGGAGCGTGTTCACGGGGGCGCGACACGCGGGCATGAGTGGGAATGGGGTCACATCACACAGGGCGCTCGGGAACTTGCCGAGGTACTCGTTGGTTTGCGAGCCAATGGAAATAAACACACCGGCGGCCATGTGCACAGCCATATCAATGGTAAAAGTCGTGAACGACGGCCACAACTGCCGGCGGGCTCGGCCGGCACACAACAGGAACGCGCGGAACGGTCCAGGGGTACGCCGCACCGGGTCAGATACACCCAGGGTCGCCACCGTCTGCCGGACCTCATCGAACACATCGTCTACATACGCCGTCGTGGCGTGCCATGCCGCTGCGAGAGGAGTCCTTTGAACAAGCGCCTCCACTGGTGATGCATGTCGCCGCTGAATGTCCTCGGCTTGGTCGTCACGGACGCGCGCAAGAGTGCTGATTTCGCATGCCCGTGTTCGCAGGTCCAAGACCTCGCCGCGCGAGAACCCCCGCCAGTAGTCTCCGAGGTCTCCGGCTCGAAAGTGCGAGTTCCACAGCAGAGGGATTTTGCCGGCAAGCACATCCAAAAAGAATTCGGGGTCGGATTGCGACTTTGGCTTGACGAACCCGAGGTTCCGCAAATATGGCATCGCGTACCTCCGCGACCCGGAGAAGACGACGTGGCCGCCCGTTCCCAACAAAATGAGGTCGTCAAACAAGTCAAAGCACTGTTGCGAGGGTGAATGAATCACTGCCGCGACCACGAGTCCGCGGTCGGTTGCAATTCGCTTGAGAAGTGTGCACAGCTCGAGTGATGTGGACGAGTCGAGCCCGGAAGTTGGCTTTTTAAATTGAGCCCATGTGTACGTGAGTTGATCGCAAGCCATGCTTCAAAAAAGGATATGCACCTCATCCAAAAACAGGATGCTCGGCTCAGCAACCAGCTCGATCCCAACATTGACTCGACGTCGCTGCCCGCCAGAAATACCCCGCACACGTTCGTCTCCAATGATCGTGTCGGCGACATGCGCCAAACCAAGGTATTGCATCATATCGTGGACGCGAGAGTCCTTTTCTGCGTCCGCCAGTTCGGAAGGGAGCCGCATGTGCGCCGAGTGGCGGAGGATATCAAAGACGGTCAGTTCGCGAAGCACTGCAAGACCAAGGTCAACTTTGTGTGAGTCCTTGGGCGTCCCAAACACCTACCAAAAAATAGTTGAAATACGCACTCGTATCGTCTTGTGGGACGAACCCACAGCACTTTGAATACCGACTCAGCTCGTCCTCGACATCGTTTAGAAAGATCGTGCCTTGGGTGCGGTGCATTTTGCCAGCCAAGCAGTGGAGGAGCGTTGATTTACCGGATCCCGACGGTCCCATGATAGCGCATAACTTGGTCGGCCGGAGTTCGCCCGTCACGACGTCTAGGATGACTTTTCCGCCAGGCAGCTGCTTGGTAAGGGACTCGAAACGCACCTGAAAGTGCGCGGTGGGGACCGTGTGAAGCTTTTCGGTCACCGCAGATCGGGGAGAGAGCGCAGCCGTGGATCCATTCCCAAAGAGCCCGAACTGAGAAAAGTGCGGCAGCAAGTGCTGTGACCGGCCAGCGTGTGCGTGCATTAGCCCGGAGCTGGACTGCGGGAACATGAACTCGCTGACGGTTGGCGACGGGACTGCGAGACTAATGTGGCTCGCATTGTTGAGGGTCGCGTCGGATTCTACACCACTTTGTCCGTGCGCGGCATGCAAGTCGGTGTCAGCTGTGATCGAGAGGAGGGAGGGATCGGCCTTGTCCTTCTCCTTTCCGCTCTGAACCGTTGCGCGGCTGCGTGCTACGGCGGCATAGACAGCGAGAGCCAGAGCAAGAAACAGAGCAAAGAGGCCAAGAACCCCGACCCGAGTGGGTTTCGAGGTGCCCGGGGGGCAGTGCGCGAGCCAGCGCGGGCCGCACGTCATGGCTTGCGTCGATCCGAGGGGGCAATAAAAGCCCTCGGGGCAAATCTCGATCCTCGACGGCTGCTCGCAGACAAATCCAGGGCAACAGTAGGCGGGATGGGCCGTGTCAACCAGGCAAAGGAAGCCAGGTGGGCAAGTGTAGGAGGAAGTGGCATTGAGCGGACAGAATCGGCCTGCCGGACAGGGAGCAGATCGCGTCGCCATCCAAGTGCAATTGCGCCGTGTTCCAGGATCCGTGTAATTGCGGATTTCGAAATATTGGGTCAGATCGGTTGGTGCGAGTGTGCTCGGTTTGGTTCCTTGCAAATCAGGACGAGCTGGCAATGGTTGTTGTTTCTGCTGCTGTTGTTGCTGCGGTTGCGATTGCTGTCGCGGTTGCGGCAGAGCAGTCGCGCTACTGCTGGCCACGGCCTGGCTCGTCGGCCTGGACCGTGTGGCAACAAAGGCAGTGCTGGGCAACATGTTTTCTTTTGGTAAGCGCGAAGGTGGCGTGAGGAGTGAAAGAAAGAGAGCGATCCGAATCCGATCCAGCGACTTTTTGGGAATGGGAAACGAACAAGGACCAAACTCTGTCATTTTTCGCTTTTTTGCTGCATGACGTGCACCGCGTCTCGCCGCCGTGCACACAATCCGACGAAGACATGGAGAGTCTCGAGAATCCATTTTTCCATTTCTTCCCTCCCCCAACCTCGTCCTCGTCGTGCAACGAAATTTACGTGGCAAACTTTGAACGCGCGGCCCCTTACTTCTCTTTGGCACGAGCAACGACATAAAATTTAACAAAAATGATACACACGACCCTGGTGTCGCGTCACCAAGTGCCAGTCGCCGAGCAACCTCACGCGAGACTGCTGTCGGCCCTTTTTCTGATCACCCTGGCTCTCATGCCACTCCTCGGGGTGCCACTCAATCCTTTTATATCGTTAGTATTTGCATGATATTCACGATGTCGTTCTCAACAGCACGCGACGGCACCGAGCCCAATCCCCGGCACCGTCTGGGCCGCGCCAGAGATTGATCTGAGCGTGGTCGAGGCCGCCAATGCCGCCAACGATCAGCTATCGCCAATGCTGGAAGAGCTCGTGCACTCACCGTACTTCCGCTACGTCAAGGCGCGTTATTTTTTCTGGTTTTGCTGCATATAGAAAATAAGAAGCACTGACAAATCATGACACGTCACAGATGGACCTGACCAAGCCGTGCCCGTTCTGGAAGGACAATGGCAAGTGCGTGAACCGCGACTGCGTCGTCAATGTCATGGACGAGGTTCGTTATTTCTTTGTTTTTTATTTCGCGACGATCAGAGCCCATTGACGAATACGCATCCCGCACCAGAGCTTTCTTCGCACCGAGGCACCGTTCATGTACCACAATGTCAACCTGGGCGACGTCACATTCCCAAATTCGCGTTCGGGCGGACTTGGCTCTCGCAGCGGCGGACTTGGCGGTGGGCTTGGAGGAGGAGGGAGCATGTTTGCCGGGTGCGAGTCGCCGCAAGACTTTTGCGTCCTTGAAGACGATCACAGCCTGAGTACGTGGATATCCTTAAATCATTCATTTTTTCGTCGTCTTCGTCCGCTCAATGATGATGTAAAAAAACGATAGATGGAGTGTACGTCGACTTGGTCGAAAACCCGGAACGGTTCACTGGCTACTCTGGGGTCTCGGCCAACAACATCTGGAGCGCGATCTACAACGAAAACTGCTTTGACATTCCGCAAATCCTGACGGACCCGAAGTCCATGGACGCCGGGAACGTGTGTCTTGAAAAGCAGACGTTTTACAAGATCGTCTCGGGGTTGCACGCATCTATTTCGATCCACATTTGCTCACAATACCTCGACAAGGCCTCGGGCAAATGGCACCGCAACCAGCGGTGCTACGACACCCGTGTCGGCCACTTCCCCGACCGCGTGGCCAACGTGTACTTTTTGCACGGCATGTTGCTGCGGGCGGTGACGAAAGCCGCGCCGTTGATTGCGGACCTGGACCTGTGCACGGGCCGCGAGGCCGACGACCTGCGCACCAAGTCGGTGCTGACGGGGATCGAGCGCACGGCCGCGCGCGTCGACTGGTTCGACGAGCGGCCGCTGTTCCAGGGCCAGTCGGCGAAACTGGTAGACGACGTGCGCACAAAGTTCCGCAACGTGTCGCGGATCATGGACTGCGTCGACTGCCAAAAGTGCCGGCTGTGGGGCAAGACCCAGGTCACGGGGATTGCTACCGCACTCAAGGTCCTGTTTGGAATTGACCCGATGATTCTCGCGGGACGCGTCACACCCGCCCGGCCCGTGCTGTCGCGGTTCGAGGTGGTCGCGCTCTTCAACACCCTCAACCGGCTGGTCGAGAGCGTGCAGGACATTCGCGCATTCGAGGCCGAGCGGGAGCGCGCGGCCGCGTTTTTGTCCCAGATGCAGGCGGACGCCCGCGACAACCAGGAGCGGTTGGAGGCGGCGATGCGCGACTCGGGGTTGGACCCGGCGATGCTGGACGGTGACCAGGAGCACTACCAGTCGCTCGTGGACCAGTTGGCGGAGCTCGAGGCAATCGCTCCATCCAAGGATGAGGCGTCGGCTGCCGATGCTGATGCCATCGTGGAGTCAGTGGACGGTAGCCAGGAGGAGGGGCCGATCGAGGTTCAGGAATCCATCGCGATGGAGGAGCAGCAGCAGCAGCAGCAGGTCGAAGGCGCGTCATCGGTGCGTGCGCCGCCAGCAGCAAAGGAAGCGGACGGCGACGACACACCGGCCACCCCTTTGACCGTGGATAGCGACGACACCACCACCACCGCCGCGGATCTCGAGACTGATGACGGCTGGGACCTGTCCATGTGGAAGACGGTGGCGACGGTCCTGACGGCGTTCCCATTCATCTTTGGCGCCATTTACGGCGCCAAGCAAGCGTCGCCCAGTGCCGCTCGATCGTCGCCGACCGGTCGCCGCACCACTTCCCCGCACAACCACCAGCATCATCACCGCCGCGCCTCGGGCGGTCGCCCCGTCTCGCCGGCTGATCCCCACCGGGTCCACGGCGACGACAGCGACACGGACGAGGCGCTGGGTAACGTGTTGGCAGCAGGCTCCATGTCGGACGACGAGCTAGACGATACGATTGACGCCGTCGATTCGTCGTCGTCGTCGTCGGGGCTGAGCAGTGATGGCGGCGAGGACCACCAAGACGATGGACCTGTCAGTCCAAGTGCGGCCGCCCGACTGCACCGTGGTCAGCACGCGGCGGTAGTGGCGGCCGGGTACGATGCCAGTGTGGAAGGAAGCGACGAGGCGAGCGACGCGGCTGCCTCTGCCACGACTGCGTTTGGATCGGGCCGACCTGATAATGTGGGGACTCGCCGACGTGTTTTCCGGAAGCGCGACTGATCCGACCATACCATAAAAAAGATTTTTATTCATCGAAACCGCATCACAGGCAACAGCAGCAAGTCGTATTACAACTCCGTGTGCTGCTGAGGGAAGTACTGGTCCTTGGCACGGTTCACGGCGGCCGTGCCCTGGTTGACAGCGTCATATACGGTTGTCGACAGCTTGACGCCGAGGTGCTGCTCCGCCAGGGGATCCACCACTGCAAAGCCGTCAAAGTAGAACAGGTAGACGCCAGCCAAGACAATCAGGAGTACCAGCAACTTGAAAAGGGTGCCGATCACCGACTAGTGAAATTTTTTTTTAATTGTGTTAGGAACTCTTAATGATTAAATGAAGGAAAGGAAAAATACACATACCGACCGGCGGGGAGCCGCCTGCTTGCCGCCGATCCGGGAAACCTGTGACTTGAGCGCCGCGACCTCTGCTTCGAGCTTCTTGTTCTTTTCAATAGCCGCGCGGAGCTGCCCGTCGTCGGCCGCAGCAGCAGCCAGTGCCGACGCCCGCGAGGCGCGTGCCACCGCATCGGCGGCCTTGTGGCGCTCGTCCTCGGCCTCGCGCTGCAGCTGCACGGTGCGCTGCTGCAAGCTGTGGTTTTCTTGCGACAGCTGCGTGATCTGAGCCGTGAGCGCGTTCACTTGCTGGCTGACGGACGAGTGCTCGCGCTCGAGCGCGGCCGCCTTTTGGCGCATGTCGTTAAACTCGCGGGTCGAGTCGGCGTATTTGGACGCGGCGCCGGCCTGGAGTGTAGTCATGGTCGATTCCAATGCGGTCAGTGCTGCCTGCGTCGCACGCGCCCGGTGCAGTTGCGATTGGAGGGTGGGAATCAGCGCCGCCACCTCCTTGGCAGCCGACTGATCCGCATGGGGTTTTGCGGATAAAGGGGGCTGTTGAAGGTGGACGGGGCGAGGAAAATGAGAAAAAAAAATGGAAGGCAGGGCCGGTATATGAAGAGGCGGATCGGCAGAGTAGAAAAAAGGGGGAAAAAATGTGCAACAAATAAAGCAAGGATTTGTACACACCATAGGACGCGTCATGGTTGCACCGCCGTCGCCAGCCTGCTGCGATGACTGGGCTGCAGTGTACGTCGGAGATCCGCCAGACTTGCGCGAGGGCGACGCAGAGGAACCTGGTGCCGCAATACGAACAAATACGACGACCTTCTTGAACTGGACTGGGAAATTCAAACACACACACACAAAAAGGTTAATGCGTCAGTACGTAAAAATGAAAAATCCCAAAGGAAAAATATGAAAAGTGTACTCTCGGTGCCAGTGTCATTGTTGATATCCACGCCAAAATCGATGCGATCGCCCGTGTGCAGCTCGTGCGGAACCGACTGCTGGTTCTCCTCCGACAGCCGCTCGCCATTGACAAAGGTCCCGTTGGACGAGCCCAGATCGCGAATAAACACCCGTCCGTCCTCGGCCCACACGTCCGCGTGCGTGCGCGAGAGCACCTTGGACTCAAAGAACCCGTTGGACGCGGCGGGCGCCGTCTTGTTGGAGGTGGTGCGGCCGAGCTTGATGCGCTCAAACAGATCGAGCTTCTTGGAGTGCTTGCCCTCGGGATCCTCCAGCAGGACCGTGGGCGGCGGCACAAACGAGGGATCGGTGACGTTGTACATCTTGAGCAGCTGGCGAGTCGTACCGCGCGAGTGGCGCGCCGCGTCATCCAGCAGCACCGTGGGGATAGCATAGTCCGCGGCGGATGTCGTCGTGGCACCAGCAGTTGCGGGTTGGTTGTGGTGCGGAGAGGCGTATGCAGTGGCCATCGTATATGTGTCGTAGCGGATCGATCGGATACGTGGCAGCAGAAATGAATGAAAATATGGTATAAGAGAGCGAGGCTCGTCAGTATATCCTTTTGCAGTGGGCAATGAAGCCTGGCAGAAGGCGGTGGATGTATATGCCTGGAAAAAGTGTATGCTGAAGGAAATAGAGAAGCGCAGACGCACCAAAACCTAAGAAAAAATAATAATAAGAGGGGACCGTTGATTTATTATAATACGAAAAGCGAAAGGGTTGATCTTCGTTGATTTCGATTGTTGTGTTGAGAGGCAGCAACTTCTCACTCGACCATGAAATTAGAATCGCACACATTCCGAATACAGGGCTCGTACATCGCCGCGGATCCGCGCCAGAGTGGTGCCTCCTGCGCGGGCGTACGCGTTCTGATCCGCCACCGATTCCAGCAGCATGTTCATGATCACATCCAGGTCCAGCATCGTCGCTTGGTTGTTGGAGTACAGCCGGTTCTCGACCAATGTGCCGTGCCTACAAGAGCATATGTGCGTGGTCAATAAAAAATGGATAAGGGAGAAAAAAAAGATGACCGTACCGATACGCCTTGGGATGCAGACCCGCATTCGTGGGCAACAGCTCGACGAGGCGATTGTATACCAACAAGAGGCGCTTGTAAGTGTCTTCGGCCATTGGAACAAAGAGGCCAATGCTCCCATCGCGTCCAACTGAAAGTCAATAATGTAATTAGCGTTTTGGACAGGGGATATCACGTGAAATAAGTTCGTACAGTAGAGGTTGCAGAACCCGGGCTGCGATGGAGGTGGGCCGGGCTGGGCTTCGGTCGACTGGCCAGCTCCTGGGGGCAATTGCTGATTCAACACGGGCGCCGGCGGAAGCTGCAGACTCCCTGTCCCCATCCCCGACCCAGATCGCTGCCCAGCAGCGCTGCCAGATTGGAACGACAGAGGCGGCTTGGGCCCGCACATACGGTACCGCGTTAACTTGGCAATAGGCGTGCCCATATAAAAGTCGCCGCGACGCAGCAGCCGCGTGCCGCCAAAGCTCTGGATATTGAATGGCGCGTACGACATCATGTGCACGGCGCCGACATCGTCCGCGGCCAAGAACGCCACCTGGTCGCCCAGAATAATCGCGTCCAGCGCCGACACCGCCATGGCGTGGTGGTCGGCGCCAAGCGGCAGCAGTTTGGGCGGGTCCGACTGCAGGACAAACATTTGCACCGACTGGGTGGCGTCGCCCACCAGCAGGTACGCGTTGACCGAGACCAGGTGGGTGGCCATGGCCCGCGAGTGCGCAAACGCGATCCCGACCAGCGTGCGCGCGCCCGTGTCAGTCTCGTCCAAATCGTACATGACCACTTTGGCCCCCGCTCCGACCGTCAAATGGCCCATCACCGTGCCCAGCGACGTGACGGGCGCCTTGATCTCTTCAATGCACTGCAGCTTGAGCCGCGTGGCGGTCGCCGGGCGGCCCGGTTCAGGGACCACCGTGATGGGCTCGTACAAGTAAATGCGGCCGCCCGTGGACACGTCCTCGCCGCGAACAAACGTGGTCCCGACCGCCAAGAACGTCTTGTAACCCGACGCGGCTGACTTGCACTCAAGCAGTGTGTGGTGCACCGCCGTGACCTGCTCGCACGCCTCGAACGTGAGCGAGTCGGCGATGGCCAGGTCGTGGGCCACCGAGAGCAAGTCGATGCGGAAGCGACGGATCGTCGGCGCGTAAAACCCGTCATGCACTTCGCGGTCAAGCATCTCGGGAACCATGACGAGCACCGGGATCCGCGGCGGGAGATGGTGCTCCTGCTGGTCGGGGACATCGATCACCATGGTGTACGGCTCGTCCCAGCAGTGCGCGACCGCTAGCGTGCTGGTATCAACGTCAAAGCTGATGGCCGTGGCCGTGAGGCCCGTGTGCACGGCGCGGGTCGGGACCCCGAGGTCCAGCGATACGTTTGGGTCCAGTTGCGCCAGCACCAGTTCGCCCGTCGAGGTCAGGGCGACAAACCCTTGCGCGCAGTTCACATTGTGGAAGGGTGCAAACGCCGTCATGGGTAGAGGTGCGCCGGGCGCCACTGGCACGGGGCGAGAGCCTGGCCCGCGCGCTTGAGCACCCATTGGAACTGGGACCAGCCGACCATGGGCTGACCGCAGGACCCAAAAGGCCTGCCGTGGAGCTCCACCCCCGCCGCGAAGGACCAGCATGCCCGTGTGTCCTGCCAC
This sequence comes from Blastocladiella britannica, assembly GCA_025349905.2. Classification (NCBI taxonomy): domain Eukaryota; kingdom Fungi; phylum Blastocladiomycota; class Blastocladiomycetes; order Blastocladiales; family Blastocladiaceae; genus Blastocladiella; species Blastocladiella britannica. The sequence continues at coordinate 27,855 of MU624617.1, forward strand.
GTTGTGGAACGGGTGCAGCGAGATCCATGGCGGCGTAGAATGCGCGGCAGATTTGATAGGAGCTGCCGGTGCCGCTGTTCCTGCACCCGTTGCTGCTGCTGCTGCTGCGGATGTGGAATGTCCGGGTCCGGCTGCCGTCATCAAAGGCTGAGCAAGCGTATGGGCTGGTGGCTGCGGGGTATCGGGAAGCAGCAGCGCCGTATTGAGGTCGACGCGTGTCCACACAATGGCTGCTCGGTCCGCCAGCGGCGAGTCGAGCTTGACTATTGGGATATCAGGAATGTTTGCTTGATACAGCACGAGTGTAGCATCCTTTGTAACGATCTGGTATCTTCAAGTTAGCGCCATGCCAATGGAAAGAAAAAAAAAGAGAGATTACCTGCAAAATAGTGTCTTGAATGCGGTCGCCCAGCGAGTAAATGTGTGCCTGCACAATGCCCGACATGCTCCGCTGCATGGCGCAAACGGCCTTAAAGTCCATGGGCGCGGCGGTCGCGACTAGGGCATGGTCGCCAAATGAAGGGGGCTGGCTGTGCACCTCGGGCGACGAAAAGATCGGCGCCAGGGCCTCTAAATCAATCAGCTCGACGATCCCGGTCCCTGTTCGAACAAGCACCAGCGCGTCGCGGGTGGGGCGGCGTGTCGATGCGACCTTGGCAGGGTGATCCGGGCCGAGCGTGCTTTCGTCTTGGTGATGAAGCGGTGGAGCAACAGCGGCGACAGGTGCGGGGGTTTCGCCGCCGTAAAAGTCCATATCCAAGTCGTCCAGCTCGTCGGACTTGCTGGCGACGTTACTTGCCCCTGGTGCCGCCCCGGTCGCCGTATCGCTGGAATGCGACGCGCGGGTGGCGGAGGCAGCAGAATTTGCAGCGGCGGCGCTCCATGCGCTGGCGGCGGCTGTGTTGGGTGCGTTGGCAGAGATCCAGTTGGCCATGTCCTTGTGCGACGAGAGCGCTCCCACGGCGTCGTGAGTGATGCTCGCAAACACCACGCCGCGGTCGTCCAGGACCTTGACGAGCCGATCGTCCTGGACCGCATACACGCGCGCAGTCAAAGTTCGCGAAAGGACGGCAACGTGGCGGCCGCGACCACACGGCGAGGTAGCTGCTACAGCGATGCCAAACGGCGGAAGCACGCTCGTTGACGCATCGGCGCTGGTTCGCTGTTCGTTCATGTCAATGCGGTGGAACAGTTCGCCGGACTCCATGTCGAGCAAAAGGATCGACTGGTCCACCACTTGGATGATGCGAGTCCCGCCCAAAACGGTGCCAATGTGAACCGACGCGGCCGTGGTCACAAACCCCGTATCCGATACCTGTCGGAGTTCGGCGCCAGAGCGGAACACCATGGTCCGGGCCTCGGTCGAGAGCACAAGGAACGCGTGCGGCTCAGATCGCGATGGTTGTGCTGTCCACATTTTGCGCACACCCGGGATCTTGAATCGGTTCTTCACTGTGGGGTGGATCGCTTGCTGTTTGTTTTGTCATTTGTTTAGCTGTCGCTTTCTGTAGTAAGATGAAGAAATACGTGCCTGAACCAGAGCGAGGTGGCCTCCAGCACCATGACCAGCGAGTCCAAATACGGCTTGTTGACCCTAAGAACGTACTTGGTGTTGTTTAATGGATGCAAAAAAAATGGACGGATCGACGGACGGATCGAAGATGCAAAGAGGAAAAGAAAAAGAAAAAAGTGACAACAAAAAGTGACCGTACATTCACTTCCGCAATCACCGCATCCTTGATCGCCCCGAGCCCATCGAGCACCTCGACCACACGGTACCCGTTGACCGAGTCTCCGGTCTGGGCGATGCGAAGTGCGGGTCGCTCATACTTTGGCGGCAGATCCGTGGGTGGGAACGGAGCGCGGCCAGTCTCGTCACGCCCAAGAATCTTGCGTGTTTCTTGTTCTTTTTCATCCTCATCACCAACGCCCCGTGTGACCGTAGAAGACGCCGCCCCCGCGGCATGTTGCCACTCATTCACATCGCTGACGAGCGAGCGCACAATCTCACCGCGCGAGGTGTCGGTTGAAGCATCGGCCAGGAGACGCCGGCGCTTGTGACTCGGCTCTCCGTTGGAATGGTCGCCAAGACCGGGCAGGCCGTTTCGAGCACCGTTGGAGCGGAGGCCTGGGAGGCCTGGGAGTCCGGGCAGTGAACTAAAGGCCAGGTCAGCGTCATCCATCCCGCGTGTGGGTGCGGTTGCAGCAGTGGACGATTCAGTCAAGGATGTAACGGCCATCCCGTGGGCAGGGTCCAACGAGGGGTCGACTTGCAGGATCAATGGCGGGCCGTTGGCAGCAGCAGCAAACATGAACGATGCCGAAGAAGAAGACGACAGTGGTGGTGGCGGCAGGGGCACGAGCGCCGTGAGCCCGGGCGCGGTTTCAAACAGTGGGGTGACGGTGATGGCTGAAATGCTCCCGCGGGCGGTGCCGCCGCTGCTGGACCCTTTAATGACATCCACGGCCACGACGAGACCGCACCGCAGGGAAAGCACGCACCTTGCTCCGGTTGCAGGCGCTGCTGTTGCAGAGGCGCGGCCCCGACCACTGCCGCCATATAGCGCACCAGTATGGGAAGAGGTAGAATGGCCGTTGGAGGCAGGGACAGGTGTGGAAAACGAGGCACCGGGCGCGAGCGGGAGCGGGAACGTGCCGACGACAGTGCAGTCGTCAAAGTGCAGGGCCAGGTGCGACAGATCGAATGCGTACTGGAAGCCCGTCTCGCGCACGGCAGTGCGTGCGGCGGATCCGCCTCCCGGGAACGCGTTCACGCAGGCGCCGGCGCGAGCAGTCTGCGACAAGAACACCACGCCGTTGGGACTGATGGCCAGCACGCCGCCGGCCAGCACCCCCGGCAGTGCCGCCAATGCAAACGTGGACGCCGGTAAGCCTTCAACCGCGTACAGCTCGTTGGCCACGTGCGACGAGAGGTTGAGCGACGCGACCGAGACGAAGGCAGTGTCGCGGCGCATGTCCAGGGCGGTGGAAAACGTGGGCGGGCCGCGGTGGTGCAGAATGGCCACGGTTGGGTCCACGGCGCCGTGCAGGAACGCCAGGGCCACCGCGTTGGTGATCGGGGCCGGCTGGTCGGCGAGGGCCAGGGTGAAGGACCGGTCATGCTGTGAGGAGGGTAAGGGCGCATCCGACGAGGAGAAGGCTGACCGCAGGTGGTGGAGTGGAGCCAGCTTGGCGGCGCGGAACGGGAGAACGGCCAAGGTACTGGAGCCGCACAGCACGGCAGCGCAGCGGCGCTCGGGTTCGGGCTCAGCTGCCAGCAAGGCCGCGACCGGGGACAGGGCCGGCAGCAGGTTCGAGGCGATCGCGTCGTGGTCAAACGCGTGCAGCGACGCGGTGGCCAGGCGCTGACTACGCTGGTCGTAGTGCACGATGGCGGCCTTGTTGTCGGCAAAAACGACCAAGAGACGCGGTGGACGGTCGATGGCCGCGATACCGGTGACGGTTCCTGCGAGGGGCCACGATCCGCAGAGCTCGAGGCGTGGTATTCCAGTATTGAAAACGGGGCGGTAGGCCTCGAGGAGCGAGTCGCCCTTGACGACCAGAATGTCGCGGTGGACCAGAGACGAGAAGAGCACGGGCTCGGGCAGGGCCAGAGTGATGGCCGAGGGCGGGGCCAGGGTGCGGTGCACGGCGAACATTTCTTTGTGTGTACACTTTTCCTCTCTTTCGGATTTCTTTTCTTCTTTAGGCTTTTTTTTTTCTCACGTCAATCAAAGGGATCAACAAACAGTCACAGTCCGATCAACGCTAAGCCAACTGCCAAACACAACCAAAGCAACAATAATGCACACGACCACCACCAACAACGCGAACGCGTATCGCGCCCCCGCTGCCGCCCGCTCGGCCCTGCCCGCTGGAGCACCCGACGCTGGCCCCGACCCCACCCCCTTTGCCAGCCGCACTGCTGCTTGGTTTGCCGTTCTCTTATTAATCTGCGCCCCGATCTCCAGCATTCCTTATCATCAATACTATTGTACAGGACCCCGCGCCGCGCCAACTCGGGCTCAGTGCCCTCTGGAACTGGAGGTCTGCCGCCGCCGGCCTCCGCCATGGCCTCGGACCTGCGCACCACACGCCCGCACCCGCTGCTGCCGGCCTCTCGCGCCATGTCGTATGACACGTATGGCGCCGGTGCCAGTGGTAGTGGTGGCGGTAACAGTGCCGACTACTCCTCTGCCTCGGTCCCGACCTCGCCCACCACCGACGCGAACGGGTCCCCCGGAAACATGGTCGCGTCCGCGTACGAGTCGCGTCCGGAAGACTCGCTGGCGCGCGTGTATGCCAAGGAAACGCTTCTGGCCGCGTACGCCGATCTGGTCACTCACGGTAGCAACGGTGACAACGGCGGTGGCAGCATCGAGACCAACCCGCTTCCGGAGGAGCATACGCTGGTGGTGAATATGGCCCCGGCCAACCCGCTCGCGCTCATGGGCATGAGCCTTGCCGAACGCGAGGTATATCTGTTGTTTATCTTTTTTTTGTATTAAAGAACGACTGACCATAATTCAATAGATCCTCGACTCGGGCAACATTCACCCCGATCCCAACAAGAAGTACGAGGCGCCCGGCTCGCGTGGAAATGCTCGGGGTGCTGGTATTCGCGGTATTTTTTCGTGTTGTTTGTTGATCAACTTCGCCCGGTTTCTCACTCACAACAAAAAAAAAAACAGGTGCCTCCCTCACCAGCAACGGAAGCCAAGCATACCGCCCGCGTCGCACGGGCGATCGCAGCTACAATCCTGCCAACGGCGCCTCGGCCGGCACTGGTGGTGGTGGCGGCGACTCGATGCCCAACAGCCCGACCGCAGCCACCAGCGGCATGTCCGAAGCCACCGCTGCCGCCAAGTACGCGTCCCCTACTGGCGCGTACGGGGCGTACAGTGCACTGCTCGGCAGCGGCGGTGGTGTCGGCGGCGGTGGCGACACTGCGAGCGCGGCCGGGAGCGACGTGTGGTCCACGGCCATGACCACGGGCGGCGCAGACCGTTCCGATGCGGCGTCCACGTCGGCGTGGTCGCGCAAGTCGCGGTCTCGGTCGCCGCCCGCCACTGGGTCGCGACTCGCGGCTGCCGCGGCCTCGGGCGGGCTCGGGTTCCCGCGTGCATCGATCCCGCTGGGTAGTGCTGTCGCCGGCGGAGCGACGTCGACCATGGGCACGACGTCTGCTGCGCGTGGCGGCAGCGGCGGCGGCATTCCGCCTGGTCTGGGCGGGCTTGCGGCCGCTGCCCCGGTCCAACACCCGGGCACCCCCATTGAGACGTGGGCGGTCCAGGAATGGTACTACCGCGACCCGTCGGGCACCGTGCAGGGCCCGTTCACGTCCGACCAGATGCAAGACTGGTACGCCAACGCGTACTTTGACCTGACGCTGGTGGTCAAGGCCACCTTCCTGTCGTCGTGCGGCACCACCGAGGACTCGGGCCCGTTTGTGCCCCTGCTCGAATTTGCCGGCCGCTTTGCCGCCGGCGACAAGGCCACGCCGTTCCTGTCAGCGCGTTACCCGCCGCCGGGTGAGTTCTCGGCCGCGGCCGCTTCCCTGGCGGCTTACAGCGCGGCGGGAGGTCGCGGCGGATCCGCTGTAATGGCGGTGACTACTACTAGTGCTGCTGCTGCTATTCCGACCACTGGTGGCGGCGTTAGTGGTGCCGCTGGCCACTATTACGGCATGTTCAACAACAATGGCGCCGGCGGTGTCAGTGGCGGCGCGGCGGACCCTGTCGCTGCCTCTGCTGCGATGGCTGCGGTGTCATCGAGTCGCCTGGGCGGTTTTATGGGGAACGCTGGCGGGCTCGTGGACCCCATGTCTATTTATGGAGGCGCCGGCGGTCCCGGTGTTGCCGCTGCCGCTCCTCACCTGGACTATGGCCACCACCAGCACCAGCACCAGCACCCCGCAGGTATGACCCACCACCAACAGCTCCTTCAGCACCAGCACCAGCAGCAGCAGCAGCTTCATCACCAGGCCGGTTGGGGGCTTGGAGCCGCGCACCTTCCGCAGCAGCCGCTCGGCGCGCTAGGCCACAACCCGTACCTGATGTCCGGGGGACTCCGCACGTTTGATCACGCGGCCGGACTGGGCGCGAGCATCCAGGGCGGCGCCGCCGCCGGCTGGGGTCAGCCGCAGATGAGCGCGGCGCACATGCTGCTTCAGCAACAGCAGCAGATTCAGCAGCAACAGCAGGCCGGGATCATGGGTCTGGGTCAGTGGGGAGCGGGCGTTCACGACATGCAGGCTGCTGCTGCGGTAGCAGCGGCGGCGGCGGCGGCGGCTGTGGCTGCGGGCGGTAGTGGTCTTGGCGCACTGGGCGGACCGGGCTTCCCGGGTCAGTACTTCATGCCGCCGCGCCCGCAGGTGACGGACCCGTTGGCGTTGTCGTTGGCTGCGGGTGACTCGGGGTCCACGCTCGGACATGACCAAATGAGCAAGGGTTCGTCATCTTCGTCGGCAATTGTTGCGCCGCCGGCGACGGCTGTGGTGATTGAAAGCTCCGCCACCACTACGCGTGGCCGGTCGCCGTCGCCCGCCAAGCCGCGGTCCAAGTCGCCCGCTAAGGTGGCGGCCATGGCGCAAAAAGTGGAGGAGGAGGAAGTGCCGGCTGCCAAGGTGGATGTGGCCGCCACGAAGGTGCGCACGGCCCGCACGCCCAGCCCCAAGCGCGAGGCAGTTCCGGCCGCGGCGGTGGTGGCGGCCGCAAGCCCTGCCAAGGCCCCGTCGTCGGCTCCTTCTACGCCACGCAAGTCGGGCAAGGCGGCCAAGGCCGAGCGCAAGCGGGCCGATGCAGCAGCGGCGGCGGTGACGCCTGCCCGTGCCAAGTCGCCCGAGGTTCAGAAGGTGACGGAGGCGCGTCCCGTGTCCCCCAAGAAGCAGCAGCCCGAAGTGTTTGCTGAGGAGCTGCCGAGCGAAGACGACTTTGCCGTGGCCGAGCCCATGCCGTCCATTTCCGCCTGGGGTCTGGCCGAGGACGCGGCCGCCGCCGACATGTGGGAGTCGACGTTCCTGCCCACGACCGCTGGCTCGTCGTCGTCGGGACGCGGCCAGAGCAGCCCGTCGGTGACCGCATCGCCCGCGCAAGCGTCGCGTACCGTCCCGGCATCGTCATTGTCGTCCGCGGCGGCTGCAGCTGAGGCGCCATGGGTCAAGGCGACCAAGCCGGCGACGCCCAAGATGTCCATGTCCGAGATCATGAAGCTCGAAGCCACCAAGAAGAAGGCCCAACGCGCCAACGCGGCCGCTTCCGCCGGTGCTGCCGCTGCCACCGCGACCGTGATTCCGGACATTTCCGCTGCCTGGAAGCCCGCGGCGGCCGGGACCAAGTCGTTTGCCGAGATTCAGGCCGAGGAGGCGGTGCGTGAGGCTGCGCGGCAGCGTAAGCGCCAGGCCGAGGCCGAGAAGCTGGCGTCGTCGATTGCCGAGGTCGAGGCGATGCTGCCGCTCGCGGGCAAGAAGGGGTGGGGTGAGGTGCCGCTGGTGCAGCCGGTGGCGATCGCGGACGAGACGGCCGCACTCAAGGCCGCCAAGACCAAGGAGGCGCAGCAGCAGCAGCAACGCGCGGCGGCAGCGACGCCCACGATGGGCGGGTTTGCGGCGGCGGCCAAGAAGGCGGCGGGTGCCGGATCGGTCCCCGCTGTGTCGGGTGGCGACTCGTGGGTGGTGATTGGTGCAGGTGCCAAGCCCGTCAAGCCGGCGACGCCGACGCCGACCGCGGCCGCCGCGGGTACGGCCTCGCCCAAGATCCCGGCGGCCGCGACTGCTGTGCCACGCGTCCAAGCGGTTGCCCCCACGGCGCTCATGCCCAAGGTGTCGGCCGCGCACTCGCGCCGCGGCATCAACGAGGAGACGGCCAAGTGGGCGACGGCGGCGCTCAAGCGAGTCCCGCAGGCGGCCGAGATGGTGCCCAACCTGCTGTCGATGTTTGCCGAGTTTGCGATCGCCGACGATTCTGCGTCGGGTACCGTGGACTCGGTGGCGGATATCGTGCTGCAAATGTCGACGTCGATCGACTCGCGCGCGTTCGCGGCCGAGTTTGTGCGCCGCCGCCGCGTCGACCTGGGCATGCCGGGGACCTGGGCGGTCAGCAAGTCCAGCGGCTCTGGCAAGCAGGGCGGCGGGTCGTCTTCGTCGGACACTGGGTTTGTGGCCGTGGGCAAGGGTAAGAAGAAGGGCGGTCGCAAGTAAGTACCAGCGCTGGCCGGGCGGGCGGTTTGTCGCCTCAAATTGATTTTTTTTCTTTTCTTTTTTCGAGGTTTTGGCTGTGCACCGTTTCGTTCTCTTTTCTGTCTTTCCATCGCTTGCCCACTCCACCAGCATTCGCACACTTGCCTTATAAAAAAGAATATACATTTGAATGGGCCAGCAGCACTCGAGCGAGCCGCAGCTCTCTGGCGGGAGCGCCCGCCGCCACCACGCTCATGGGCACACGCAGCAGCACCCAAATGGACATGGCCATGCCTACCCGGCCCCATCGTCGTCGGACGTGGACGACCCGCTGGTCACGCACCCGCTCCAGCGCCCGCACCGCGCCCCGTCTACTCACACGGTCGACCGGACCAGCGCAGTGGACATTTCCAATCCGACCAACGTCGCTCAGGGTATGATGCCTCTTGTGTATATGCCAGTGCGTATACTGATAGCAAATATATAAAAAAGGAATCCACATCGAGTACGACCCCGAAACGGGCCGGTTCCGCGGCGTACCGACCCCGTGGCTCGCCCACTTTGAGCGCCAAATGACCGCCGGGCTGCCAACCAGCGCCCCGCCCAGCATTCGCGGGCCCGTTGCCTCCTCGAGCTCGAGCACTGGTGGCGAAGAGCGCATGGTGCCATTTCCGCGCTCGCTGCCCCCGCTCCCCGGTGCCTCATCGCCTGCTACTGCCGCCACAACCGCCCCTGCCGCCCCTCAGGACGACCCAGCCTTGGTCCGCACCCGCACCAGCTCCACGTCCAGCACGCACGCGCACATTGGCGCACGGCCGCTCTCGTCCGTGTCGCTCACAGTCCCATCGCATTCGCATGGCGGAAACAGCGGTTCAGGCGGTGTACCACCGCGCGGCCCCATCAGCTCGCAGTCGTCAGCGATGTCGGCCCACTCACGCGAACGGCCCCACCACCGCCGCACAAAGTCGTCCGATACGCCACTGGCATCCCCGACCGCTGCTTCGCACTCGGTCCCGAATGGTGGTGGTATTGGCAGCAGCACCAGCAGCGCAGGTGCTCATGCGCGCGCACGCTCTTCAAATGCGCGCCACGACGGCGCTGCTTCCTCTAGCAGTGGTCCGGGCCTGGCTTCGGGCTCGAGCCTGACGCGCTCCAACAGCGGTAAAGGACGCTCCTCGACTACCACCAGCGCGTCGCTAACGTCGTCGTCGCCAAGTCTGCATCGCCCCGAAAAGTCCACGCGACGATCTCCGAGCAGCAGCTCCATGCACCACTCCATGACGGGCAGTATCACAGGTGGTGGTGGTGTTGCAGCAGCAGGCGGGAGCTCCTCGGCATCGGTCGGCCCACCTTCGCCAACGCCATCGTCGCGCCAGTTACCCGCAGCCGGCTCGAATTCTCTAAGCGTGCTTCGACCGGCTGGACCGGCATCCGCCGCCGCCGCCGGGTCGCCGCGACGAGGAAGTGGCGCGTCTACTGGAGCCAGTGAACTGCGCCGACCATCAGACGCGTCGTTCGGCCTACCGTCATCGTCCTCGACTCGCCGTCCATCGACCCAATCCACGGGCCGCGGCATGTCGCGGTCGCCTGCCCCAAGCACCACGCGCACCACCACGCTCCCACCGCCCGTGAACCTCTTGCCCCCACCTACGGCCCCGCTCCCGGACCGCCCGCTCGGCCCACCTGCCCGCCCCCGCCGCGCGTCGGCCCGCCGGTCCCGCGTGCTGTCGATCTCGCCGCGCGGATCGCTGCTGTCGTCGGCGTCGGTGGTGGCCGCGCTCCGAGCCGCAGTGCAGCAACAGGAACACGACGACGTGTCCGAGGTTGGTGGGAGCGGGACTTCTACCAGCGCCGCTAGTGCCGCGTTGCGTGGAGCTAACCGCGAGGCACGGCGCCAGACGGGGGCGTTGCTGCTGGCGAGTCTGGAGGCGGCGGGCAAGTCGGCGCCCGAGGCACCGTTGCGGTCTGTGAGCTCGCAACATGCGGCAGCGGCAGCGGTTTCGCGTACGTCGGTCATGGCCACGGCAGCGTCGGCGGCAACGGCAACGACGCGGCCGACATCGATCGTGGTGCTGGATGCGCCGCCCATGCCGGACCTGTCGGCATTTGCCAACGTGACGATCCACCCGGCGCTGATGCGGTTCATTGAGGAGGCGCAGCGAATGGAGCGGGAGCAGCTAGCGCAGGCGCTGGCTGCAGGCGGGGGTATCGCCGCCCCGCCCGCCCCACCGACGACGGGGCTCATGGAGCTGCTGCAGGCCGGTTCGCTCACGGGCAGCTTGGGTAGCGGCAGCGCCACCGCTCACGAGCTTGCGGCACTGGTAGCTCTGCGAGTGACCCCCGCGACGCTGGCGACGGCCCTCGAAGGTATGCTGGAGCCGGGGGACCCGAACGCCGCGTACCGCGACGTGTGTCCGTACGCCGAGGGCGCGTCGGGCGACGTATACTCGGGGAAAGACGCGGTCGTGGACGGGCCCGTGGCCATCAAGATCATTCCGCGCGACGACCCGCGGTCGACCGACAAGATTGCGCGATTGCCGCTCGAGCTGCAGCTGATGCGCGCGTCGCGGCACCCGACCATTGTCGCGTTCATTGGCGCGTACCTCACTGACGACTCGGTATGGCTGGTCATGGAGTGGATGGATGCGGGTAGTTTGGCCGATTTCCTGTATGCGGACGAAGAAGAGGAATCGCAGGAGCAGGACGGCGGTGATGGTGCAGTCGTCGCTCCCACGCCAGCCGATATCGCTGATGGCGATGACGCCAAAATGGTTCATGGCCCGTTTGCGGCCGCAGGGATTGCGTACGTGACCACGGCGATCGCCCGCGCACTCGAATACTTGCACGGGCAGCGTCGCTTACACCGCGATGTGCGGTCCGACAATGTGCTGCTGTCGCGCGACGGCGCTGTGAAGCTGGCCGATTTCGGGTACGCGACCGACGCGCACGGGCCCGTGTGTGAGCCCGCCGGCACACCGTTCTGGATGGCACCGGAAGAGTCGTCGGCGGCCGCGCGCGCATTCCTTCGCGGGCAGCAGGCCCACGAGTGCGACGATGACCCAGAAGAAAAGGAACCAGCAGCAACACCCGAGTACTACGGCGCCGGCGTCGATGTGTGGGCGCTGGGCATGACCGTGTACGAAATGGCGTGCCGCGACTACCCGTACTCGGACCTGGACGAGGTGGCCGCGCTCACGCAGATTGCTCAAGTCGGCGCGCCGGCGATGTCGGACGTGGGCCGAGCGCGTCTGGGTGATGCTGGGGCTGCGTTGCTGGCACGGTGCGCAATACGAGATCCGGCCGAGCGGGTCACGGCGGCAGAGATGCTCGAGGACCCGTTCCTGGCCGACGCTGATCCGGCACAGGGGCGGGCGGAGCTGTTGGCGTTGATGGCGGCTGCATTGTCTTCCTCCTCTTAATGAAATCACTTTTCAGGAATCTTCATCCCTTCCACAATCGACCACCCAACCCACAAAAAATACATAATACGATGGTCCCCCCACCGCTGATTTCGATACCGGACCCACCGTCGTCGCGCCATGGGGCATCATCGACACCGGCTTCTCCTCCGTCGGTCCGGGCTCCGACCATTGCATCGCGCGCGGCATCAGCCGTGGCCACTTTGCCGTCGGGCGTACGCCAGCCGTCGGTCCTGCGTATGTATACCTGTATTCCTTGGGTACCCGAATACGAGAAGTGACTAACGGAAAAGGAAAAACGACATAGTGACAAACCGCCGCGCACGCACCGCTCGCCGCAACATGGCCGGCATCTTGCAACGCGAATGGCGCCGCGCATCCACAAAGTCGCGGTTCCTGCTGTTTGCGGTCATGGCCCTGTACCTCGCGCAGCTGGCCATGGCCGTGACCGCGCTGGTGATGGCCGCGTCGATGCCGCCCACTTCGGCCGGAGGCTTTGGCGCCCTTCCAGACGACTCGGGTACCTCGGGACCGACTCGGCCCGGACAACGCCGCACCAATCCGGATGGATCCTCCGCATCCTCGTCAGGCGCTGGCACCATGCCCATGCCCGTTTCGCCGCTCATGGCCAACCCGGACCCGACTGCATCCTCTTCGCTGGCCGCATGTCCGCAGCTGGCCGGGGTCAACGTCGCGATTGCTTTGCGCGCGCTGATCTACTTTGGCGTGGCTCCGTATCTGTGGTCGACTCGCCGGTGGTCGGAAGTGCGGTCCGAGCAGCTGAGCGCGGCCATGCGTCGGCATCGCAACAGTGCTGGAAAGTGCGGTCGTTCTCTTTTTTTT
>MU624618.1:0-18447 GCA_025349905.2 Blastocladiella britannica
AATGCTCGTGGAATTCCAGCAAGAAAAAGCGACGAGAAAAACAGCTTGGTTTGGTGCAGGAAAACAAGGACTGAAGAATTCCATTGGCGATAAAACGGACGTTTTTTTTCTACGCCAATTCCATCACAGAATTCCAACACATGAACTCTGTTCAGTGCGCAGCCGTGGAGAGGGAAAAAAAAAAAACTTAAAAAAATCACAAGGACAATACGGCAAAGTACGCGTACCAACTCTCCATGATACCTGTCCGAGCTCGGATGTCATTTCATGGTGACTTGGTTCGAGTCATTGGCCTGGCTTCACTTTCAACAACGCTAGCAAAAAAATGATAAATTTCAGTCGTATTCCTCTCCGGCGACCTGCAATTATACTGGCCCGTACTTCGACTTGGCCAATAAGAATACATACAATACGGCACCGATTCCTGCGCGCCAGAACCATGGACCACGATCAAATCCCGACTCTGCGTCTGACCGCCGACGAGCGCCGCCTCTTCCGCTTGCTCAACGCCGCCGCTGCCACCGCCCCGCTGCCCGTCACTTGCCGCGTCGCCGGCGGATGGGTGCGCGACAAGCTGCTTGGGAAACAGTCGGATGACCTCGACATTGCCCTGGACGCCATGATGGGCTACGACTTTGCCCTGGTTTTGGCGGCTTTTGTGCGCGACCAGCCCTTGGACGCTGAGCGTGCGGTGGCTCCCGATCATGTTGATGATGGCCACGACGACCCAATGGACCACAGTGGCCACAGCAATGCAGCTGCCGTTCCCGGCGCGCACCTGCACCAGCACCACCACCGCACCCACGCACCTCTCGTCGTGCCTAACGGCGCATCATCGCCGCCAATGTCCCCTGCGTCCCCAGCGACCCCCATCTTTGCCGGGCTCGCCAAGATCCAATCCAACCCGGACAAATCCAAGCACCTCGAGACCGCCACCTGCCGCGTGCTCGGGTACGACCTCGACTTTGTCAACCTGCGGTCCGAGACGTACCTTGCGCACTCGCGCATCCCGGCCGCCATTGATTTCGGGACTCCGGCCGAGGACGCCGAGCGCCGCGACTGCACCATCAACGCGCTGTTCTACAACATTGCGACCGACACCGTGGAGGACTTTACGGGCCACGGTCTGCGCGATCTGCGCGACGGCGTGGTACGTACCCCGCTGGCGGCGTCCGAGACGTTCCACGACGACCCGCTGCGAGTGCTGCGGGCGGTGCGGTTTGCGTCGCGACTGGCGTTTCGCTTGCACCCAACGGCAGTGGCGGCGGTGCGTGGGGACCCGGCGATCCACGACGCGCTCGCCAACAAGATCTCGAAAGAGCGGATTGGCGTCGAGGTCGGTAAGATGATGGCGGCCGCGCCCGCGCACGCTACCGCGCTCCTGCACGACTTGGGCGTCTGGCGCACCGTGGCCCTGGCTCATTTCAAAGAGCTCGAGTTTTACGACGCTGGTGCCGCAACCTCTCCCAACGCCCGACCTGAGCTGCCGCAGGGCGTCACAGTGTTTGCAGTTGCCGCCGACGCGTCCATGGCGCTCGTGAACCACGCCGACGTGGAGGCGCGCCTGCCGCTCCACCAGTCGGTGCAGGCCACTGCCGTGCTCGAGTGGCTGATTGCGTCGCGGTCGTCCACCAGCGCCCACCACCCGGTGGCCCCGCCGCTGGACCCGGCCACCTGGATCGCTACGCCCGGGAGCAACTTGTTGTCGACACCCGTCACGCTGGCGGCCCTCACGCTGCCGTTCGAGGCGTTCCTGTGCGGGATCCCGCACGCGTCGTCGATCGCCGTCAAGTCCACCAAACGACCGCAGGTGCAGCCTCCCGTGACGCTGCGTCCGCTGGCCGCGCACGTGGTGCGGTTCAGCCTCAAGTTGACCAACCACGACGCTGATTGGGTGGCAGCCGCGCACGCTGCTGCACCCGTGGTGGCGCGGGCTGCGCGCGAGTATCGTCGTCACCACAACCCCAGTGGCGACGAGGACGATGCAAATACCATCAACACCCGAGCGGCGCGCGTGGCGGCGGCAGTGCTGCCCGGAGGTGCCACGCGCGGTGCCTGGACGGGAGCGGCACTGGAACGCGTGGCGCTTGGAGCGCTGGTGCGCGGCGTCGCGTGCAAGACCCACGTCGCCGACCAGTGGCGCGCGGCCGTGGCAGTGGCGCTGGTGCGCGAGCTGGCGCCGCTCGTATCGGTCGTGTGCGAATCCAATGATTCCGGCGCGAGCATCCCGCACGTTACGGGCCCAGCTCCGGGACGCGAGGCGGAAGTGGCGGAGCTTGTTGACGGGTACCGCAACTTGCTCGACCGGATCCATACGGTCGGCGTGTCCGATGCATGGGCGTGGAAGGCCATGATCAATGTGCGTTGTCTCTTTTTCCTTTTCTTTTTGACTTGTACTCATTTCGTCCATTTGCAGGGAAACGAAGCAGCGCAGGCCCTGAAGCTGCCCAAGGGACCGCTACTCCGGGAAGCGCTCGATTGGGTGGCCGAGTTCCAGCTGGCAGAGCCGACCGCGGATGGGGCAGCCGCGCGCCAGTGGCTCGTCGATCACTTCCAGGCCGGATGGAAACCCGCCGCCGCCGAAGCTCCTGCCATGATCACGGTTTCGGCCGCCATCAAGCGCGAACACACGCCAGACGCTCCCCGGAGCGGCGACGATGGCACCAAGCGCCGCCGATCCCTTGCCGATCAGTAGACATAGTCCATTTGTTTAAAATGTACACTGTATTTCTTTCTATTACAAAAGGATGTCGTCCTCGTCCTTGCGGGCCGAGCTCAGCCAGTCCATGGCCACCTCGTACGTCACAAACGTGACGGCATTGACATAAAATGCGCGCACCAGAGCCGGCTGCATGCCGCGGAAGAACACCCGTGCGCCCTCCTCGCGCAGCATCGTCCGCGCAACCGCCACCGACTCTTGGAACCCCGCGCGCAGCGAACCAACAAGCGGCGCGTCCGTGACCTGAATGCGCGACTTGATCACGTCCAGCGGGTAAATCGATGCCCACGAGAGCACACCCGCACCGCCGCCCGCCCAGAACTGCACCGCGCGGTCATCGGCGGCGGACCGACCCGTCCCACGCGCCAGCGCGTGCTTCAGGCCCTCGTACCCGGCAAAGTACACGGCGTACCCGGGCGAGTCGCGCAGAAGCGTGATCAGGCCGCCTCGGTAAAACCCGGTCGGGCCACGCGTCGTGAGGACTCTCGCGGCGACCGCGAGCGAGTTGTGCGCTGGTAGCGTCCAGGACGCGAGTGTCGGGTGTAGGACGAGCCGGAATGGGGGCTGGCTGGCGGCGGACTTTGAGGACCGGATCACTTGCGCGCGGCACTTGATCAGCTCGGTCGGAGTGCTGATGGTGAAGCAGGCTGTTTACTTCCATGGGTAAGTCCGTGCCATCATTTGTACGGAAAGGTATGAACGGTACCAAATCCGGCCGCCAATCCGGCCAGTGACACGTCGGCGATCGAAGGAGGATAAGAAGACCCACGGGCGCTGCTACTTGCCGAAGATGACGACTTCCAGCCCTGGACCGCGCTCAGCGCGTTCGAGTAGCTCATAAACAGCACGCTATTCATGGCCGCCACGCCCAGGACCGGGGATGCAACGCCGCGGAATAAAGATGTGACGCCCTCGCGGCGGACCAACGCCGAGACCATGTTCCAGGTGGATGTCGTAGTTGCTGTTGGTGGTGTGACCAGTACGGTGCCACCGCCGCCACCGTTTGCTAGCGGGACCATTGTTGCGGATGCGGCGACGGCTGTCTGTAGCCGCACCTTGACCACGTCCAGAGGGCTGCCCACGAGTACACCCAGGCCGCCCGAGAGTGCGCCGGCAATAAAGTCGTTGATGCTCGAGGCTGTTGGTTCGTTGTCTCAGTGTTGTGTTTTTGCCTCGGATTTGCTCCAGCGTACACGTACCCATTGTTTTCTTTTTAGCCGTGCAATATGAAAAAAAAATACAAAGTGTATGGAAAAAATTCAAGTACGAAAGTGCCAATTTTAGCTCCGAAAGAGAAAGCGTGGCTCGGCCGGCGGTTTACCAGGTTTACCAATAATTATGACGGCATAAAATATTTTTTGAATGTTTTCACGGTTCAATACAGCGATCCCTTGATCGGTGACTACAAGTAATGATGCGCGTCCCCGAGGTCGCCCGACAAGTGCCGGCCGTGCCTGACCACCGGCAACTTTACTCTAAGCTCTACTTGCACGACACTCGCGAACGCAACGCCCAAACCAGTGGTGGATCATATAAACTTCTTTCGCCTCTCCTCTCTTTCGCGACTTGACGCGTTGCTCCTCCTCTTACACTACTCCACCTATATCTCTTAAAAACGAACCATGTCGGCATCAAAGCCCGCCCAGCAAAAGCGCTCCCTGTCCACGCAGCTCATCGGTACGCTGTTTCATCGAAAAGGCGCCGCCACGGCCTTAACACCATCGGAAACTGACACCCTTCTTGGTACTTGTACAAAATAGCTGGCGGTACCGCTGGATTCAGTGAAGCAATTGCCTGCCACTGGCTCGACACCATCAAGGTGCGCTTCCTCCTTTTTATTGATAAACAAAAATGGAATTGACCCAAAAAAAACTCAACAGGTCCGCCTCCAACTGCAGACAAAGCAGCTCGGCCCGGGCGAAAAGCGGGTTGGCTTCATTGGCACCGGCATTCGGATCGCGCAGCGCGAGGGCGTGCTCGCCCTGTACAAGGGTCTTGGCGCGGTGGTGACGGGCATTGTGCCCAAGATGGCGATTCGGTTCTCGTCGTTCAACTTTTACAAGACGGCGCTCGCCGACAAAGAGACGGGCGTCACGTCGATGGGCGGCACGTTCCTGTCGGGCCTGGGTGCCGGTGTGACCGAGGCGGTGGTGGTGGTGACGCCCATGGAGGTGGTCAAGATCCGGCTGCAGGCGCAGCGCCACTCGCTCTCGGACCCGCTGGACGTGCCCAAGTACCGCAACCCGGCGCACGCAGCCTACACGATCGTCAAGGAGGAAGGGTTCTCCACGCTGTGGAAGGGCGTCTCGCTCACGGCCCTCCGCCAGGCCACCAACCAGGCCGCCAACTTTACCACCTACCAGGAGCTCAAGAAGCGCGTCGAGGCCTCGCAGGGCGAGGAGCTCAAGTCGTGGCAGCACCTGACCCTCGGCCTCATTTCCGGCGCCATGGGTCCCCTTTGCAACAACCCGATCGACACCATGTATGTATATTTTCCTTGTCTCGTGGTTTATTGAGCTTACACACCTTGGTTTTATAGCAAGACGCGCGTGCAGCGCTCGCCAACCAAGGCGGGTGAGACGGCATTCACGCACATGCGCCAGGTGGTCACGAGCATGTGGGCCAACGAAGGCGTGTCTGCCTTCTACAAGGGCCTGACTCCTCGTCTCTTGCGTGTTGCACCGGGCAATGCCGTCACCTTTACTGTCTATGGTATGTCGTCTTTTTTTTTGGATCGCGACAACAGGCAACTCATAAACTCCCTTGCAGAATTCATTTCCAAGCGCCTGGAGGCCGTCAAGCTGACTTCTGCAGAGGAGGAGCAGCTCAAGAACAATGATGCCGAGTACTAAGATGCAATCCCCCGACCCTCTTCCAAACTTGTGTATTCTCTCGCGCGCGACTTTTTCTGTAATAAATGATGAAATCCCAACAACCGTCTATGGGCACCCTTTCAGCCCTGCCGCAGGAACTGCATCGACTGATCATTGACCATCTGATGGCGACGCGGTCCAAGGCCGGGTTTGGCGGGCTGCGCGCGCTCATGTACTGCAGCCGAGACACATTTCAGCTGGCGGCATCGCGCATGTGGCTCTCGATCTGGTTCTTTGACCCTTTTTACGATGTCGAGGCGCTGCACCGCATGACACAGGCGTTGTGGATCTTGCGCGATACCGCGGCTGCGGAGGACGCGCTGCGAGCGTACCCGTTATGGGTCCGCGATCTTGATTTGCTGGCCCTGGAAGACGACGATGACGACGGCGATGATGGTCCTGGTGATAATCATAACGACGGACCACGGTCTCGCCCGCTCGCGGTCCTACTGGCCACGCGGAACCTAACGCGTCTGGCGCTGGGCCGATCGTCATCGGCGCTTGCGTCCGTGTGCCGCGGGTCGCTGCTCTCCAAGCATAGGGGTATCGTCGGCACCGAAGAACGCGGCCCGTTTGCGGCTCTGTTGCCGTACCTGCGCGAGCTCGTGATCTACACGCGGTCACGCGAAACGTCGGTGCCCGTGTTTCTGGGATCCCGGCTCCAATTGCTTGCCAGCAATGCGCACTGCCGGCCCAACTTGGCCGCAATTAATATCGATTTCGACGCGCCGGGCTCGATCGCCGATCTCCGGGAAACACTGGTCCCGCTCGCGCACGCGGCGCGCGCTGGTGAGCTCCGAGGATCGCTTGCGGGCCTGCGGTCCATTAGCGTCACCGCAACCTGTCCGGCGCTGCTGGCAGTGGCCGTGGACGTAATGGTTGGTCTGACGGCGGTCGGGGCCATCTTGGACTCGCTGAGCGTGTACCAGTCGGTGGCCGGACGTACCAGCGATACCGATCAAGTGCCGGCATGGGCAACAAATGCGCGCGACGTTGATTTGGGCGCGGCGTTGGCGGCGGCCGGTACACACGCCCTGCAGCTTGGCGGGACCGCCATTACCGAGGCCATGGTTGCTGGGTGGGCACCGACCGACCGACTGTGGCAGACAGTGGCGGACTTGACGCTGCTGCGCGTCGACGTGGACTCGCGGCGCGCGTGGCTGGCCATGTTACGACTCGCGCCGCCTCGCGCATTACGCGCCTTGCACTTGCACGATGTGGTGGTGCGCATGAAGCACACGGCCGACATTGGCATGGACGACGAAGAAGTGGCTACTGCAGATGTTTCTGCTCCTGCTGCTGCAGAAACAACCGCGGCACCTGTCGTCCCCGAGATCCCGTGCCCGTGGTCCACGACCATCTCGGACATAGCCGCAACCGGGTCAAGTGCCAGCGGCGGACTCACGCTCCTGGACTTACGGTCGCCACTACAGTCGACGCAAGCAGCACGCGCCATTGCTCGTGTGACTGCCGCGTCTTCAGGCACCCTGGCACAGGTGAGACTACGCGTCCTCGGCGCCGGGGGTACCTGTTTGGATGCGTTTTTGCGGTCGGTTGTCTCTTCGCTCCCGTCTTCCGTCTCCCGCGCTGTCTTGCGCACGCCCGACGCGTGGATTGAGCTGGTGACGCGCGAGCAGGCCGCGGAGATGGATGCGCAGGAGGAACACGAGGAAGAGGCCAAAGATTCTCAATTAGAAGAGACTCCACTTCCCGGCAGCACCAACGACAGCAAGGGCGAGCAGCAGCAGTCCAGTGAACTCGTGCTTGCGGGTTCCGACCAGCTCGCCCAGATCCGAGACGGCCGGCTCGAGATCCGCACCTACGCCAAGGGCTGGGTCTTTCAGCGCTACTACTTATGAATCATTTCCTGCTGGATCCATTTAGCAAACAAGAAAAAGTCTAAGTCTAATGCTGTTGAGTGTCGTCGTGGGGCTGCCGCTCGGTCGGCGAAAAAACAAGGTTTTGCGCGATCTCACGGGTATAAAATGGACGGACTCCCCGCAATTTTCGGCTGAAGCACCTCACAACAACAATTGCACATACTCTATAAACCACAATTTAACATAATAATGTCTGCCGAATTCGGAGAAGTCAAGCTTGCCATCATTGGCGGTTCCGGCCTGTACTCGCTCGACAACCTCAAGGTCCTCGGCGAAGTGTACCCCAACACCCCTTGGGGCTTCCCGTCTGGTATGTTATTTTTACGCGTATTGAATGGCCAAACAGACCGTAAAAGCTAATAAACGAAAAATAAAAAAATTTAGACAAGATCACCATCTGCGAGACGGCCCAGGGCACCAAGGTCGCGTTCCTGCCCCGGCACGGCAAGGGTCATTTCTGGACGCCCAGCGAGGTGCCCGCGCGTGCCAACATTGCCGCGCTCAAGCACCTTGGCGTGCGTGCGATCGTGGCCTTTTCGGCGGTCGGGTCGCTGCGTGAGGAGCTGGTGCCCACGCACTTTGTGCTTCCCGACCAGATCATTGACCGCACCAAGGGTGTGCGTCCGTCGACGTTCTTTGAGGGCGGAATCGTCGGGCACGTCGGGTTTGCCGACCCGTTCCATGCCCCGCTGGCGCGCCTGATTGGCCGGCGGGCCGAGGAGGTGCTGGTCAACTCGCGCATTCACCGCGGCCGCACGTTGGTGTGCATGGAGGGCCCCGCGTTCAGTACCCGCGCCGAGTCCACCATGTACCGCGCATGGGGTGGGGACGTAATCAACATGTCGGTGTTACCCGAGTCCAAGCTCGCGCGCGAGGCGGAGATTGCGTACCAGATGGTGTGCATGTGCACCGACTACGATGTGCGTTTTTTTTTTGCTTTTTCTTTTGTTGCCGTTGTCGTCCTGCACGCTGACACTTTGATGAACAGTGCTGGCGCCAACATGAGGAGGCCGTCAACGTCGAGACGGTCATGAAGACCATGGAGGCCAACAAGGAGAACGCCAAGCGGCTGTGCGAGGCGTTCTTGCCCGATCTGGAGGAGGCCGTCAACACGGGCATGTTTGAGGGCAAGCCGTTCCTGGCCGGCATTGAGGGCGCCGCCAAGTTCGCGGTCATGACCAGCCCCGACAAGGTCTCGCCCCAGGCTGCGGCCAAGATTGCGTTCCTCCACCCCAACTACAAGTACATGGCATAATTTTTCCGTGACTGAATTCAATATATTGCTCTATTTGAATCGTGCGTGATCTTTTGGGGAGGGCAGCTTCTCGGCCTAAGGATTGTTTTTCTTCACGGCGGAAGCGCGGCCAGAACCCTGTCGGAACCGGGGAACGCGCAGGGCTTTTGCCTCGGCCGCCAGCGCGGCCACGATGCCCTTGCCTGGATACGCCGAATTGGACATTGGATCCCCGAACTGTTTCGCAAACCAGGCCTCGAGCGTGTCTGCCGCATAAAACCGCACAACTTGGACGGATCGGGTTTGTCCAGCTGTCCATTTATCCCAATCGCACGTGAGACAAGACATAAAAAAGACGAGAAAAAGGGGGTAGAACGCACGTCGAACCACGCAGGCCATCGCCCGGTGTTCAATCTCGCGCCACTTCAGGTGCTCGTACGCCCACCGCTCCTCCGACCAATGGGCGCGCCCAAGAGAGCTGTTTTCGCTCGTGCTGATAATCCAGTCCATGGCCAGGTCCGCGCCCGCGTACGGATGGGCCTTGACAATGTGCGAGGCCTCGACCAAGTTGAGCGATGGCTCGCACATCGAGTACGGCATGACGAGAACGGACGTATGCTTCACGGTCGCATGATCGCCTAGTGAACCATACGCGCGACCGGTCTTGAACTCGTACAACTGAGCGAACACTGGCGACCCCTGATGAGCAGCCACGGACGAGACTCCAGCGCATAGCAGCGCATCGTGAATAAGATTGAGTTGCTGCAAGTACTCGCAAAAGACGACCACTTTGGCGCTGGGGTCCGCGTCCACGAGCCGAGCAACGTGGCAGACGATCTGCGTCACGCGCGACCCGCATACGTCGATGAACTGCGCAACAGACATATCCGCTCGGGTTGGAGGAGCCGGATCAGCAGTGACCTCGTTGATGTGCACCAAATCGAGCCGGCAGAGATCAAGCGACCCCGTGAGCTGGTGTTTAGCCGCGCCTCGGACCGAGCGGGCTGGAAAACGTACTTGGTTTCGATATGCTCGTTGAATGTGCGGGTGGGTGCACACGCTGGCGAAAGTAAAAGGTGGCAATAGTTACAAATCGGCCATGGAGGGTTTGTGGTGCTCAGCAAGAATGCGGGGTCAGTGCCCAGATTCAGACCGGTACTTAGGTAACAAAAGCAGCACGTATCGTCCATAAGAGTACACGGATCCTTGGCGGCCTGGGCCACAAAGACGCTCGAACGGGTTGCAAATGACTTGGCGCGCTGTCGGTGCCGAATCATGCGGGTGGCAGCAAACAGCTCGCGAACGACTGTATACTTGTGACCAAAGTGGTGGGGATCGCTCTTGAAAAGCACGACCTCGAACAAATCAAAAACTGTCGGTAGCGTGTCTGCGAGGGGCGCACTGGAGCGAGGAGCTGGTTGGGACAAGGCGGCGCGGTCCTCGGCAGCATGCAACGATCGGAGAAAACTGGCTGGCCAGGCATTCGAGAGCGCGACGAGCTTGAATGTGTCGAGTCCATAGTGCCGGAGCGCCTCGACGCACTTGTCTGGTTGCTTTTGGAATTCCGATCGACTTGGAAACGCGAGTATGACTTCAAGGAGTTTCTTGTCGAGAGCATCGTCCGCGACGTAGACTCGGGGGTTGCCAGCGAGATTGGCGATTCGGTCGCGGGTGGTAAAAGCAGTAAAAAACAGGCGGTGCGGCCCCAGCCGTTGCTCGAGTCAAAAGGCAGTACTGCTGGAGCGCACTTGTCGAAAAGGGTTCCTTGCAGTCCGCCGAGAGTCCAAGAAGCCGCTGCGATCGGGAGACAGATAGAGCCATCCAAAACCGTTCGGGGTGCTCAGAGCTAAGGAGACCTCCATAATCGCACTTGTTGTCCTGCCCGAAGAAGGTCATGAGGTGGTGTTGTACGACGCGGACGGCCAGCCGATCATCCGCAGGGTCAACGAGCAGACCGACACTAGCAACAGCAGTTTCGGCTTGAGTGAGGTACACGGGGATCTCGGAATACTTGATCGGCGGGACAGGGGATGCGTCAAGCGGAGGCGTGCTGGCACAGCGAAGGACAAGGGTGGGAGCAACGTGCTCGAGCGCGTGTGCGGGCAGATTCCCTTGCCACTGGTCAGAGAGCATGGTGCCAGCAATCGTCGCTTGAATGTGAGCGAGTGGGATTTGATTGGGGTCGTGGCCGGGTGGCAGTGGCCCAGTTGGGGCAATTGAGAGCCAAGCATCGGCGCTAAAGGCTGGTAGAATGGGTCGAAGTGCACTGCTCGACCAGGGGACCTTGTGCGCAATGATGCGGCGCCAATGAATGTGGTAGAGAGAGTTTTGCGTGGTGTGGCAATGACCCTGCTGCAGTTGTCGTGCACCATCGACAGCAATCTCGGAGCACTCGTGTGGAACTTCACACGCCATGGGCCCAAAGACCTTGGAGGAGCATCTCAGCAGGTAAGGAATCTGAGCCGACGGCTTTCGGGGGATCCAAGAGTGACTGTACTTGCAATCCGGGTCGTGTTGAGCCATGGACTGTGGTTTCATACAGTCCCAATTCTGGAGCACGTTCTTGTCGACAAGGACAATGTGAGCAGCCGCAAGGGTCGCCAACGGTGTTGCATTGAGTATAGCGAGACTGGGAGTGACAACAATATGCGGATCGTCAAGCATGGTGTACGCCTCTGCAGCCCTCTGCGCCAACAACAGTTTGGCGCAAATGACAAGGGTGGCGCTCGAGGACAATTGGGCAGAGGTGTCGCGTGGCAGCGGCCACTTTCGGGCAAGCGTCGAGTCGGGGATGGACGGTGGCTGAGGTGGGAGCAAATGGCCGGCGGCAACAAGGGCAAGAGCAGTTGTGATTGCGCGGGACTCGGGCGGGGGTACATTAATCGAAAATGGGCAAACCACATGCGCGTGTTGCTGCGGGAGTTGGGGATCGACCGCCTCGTGAGCGTCGCCAAAGAGGAGCGTCTTGGACGACCAGAGTGCACCGTTGTCACCCAATTGGACAATCGTCGAGGCGGGCTCGACGGGGACGGGAATGGGCGTAAAGGCGACCTGCTCTCGGGCGCGCATGGCGGCGATCATGGCCATTTCGTCGGGGAAAGGACCAAGGATTTCCGAAAGGGCCGCGTCAACAATGGGTGTGGCAACGGTAGTTACCGCCGGGATGTTGACATAACCATCGTCCTTGTCCGCACTGGCAGTTGGAGGTGGCGGCGATGGCGTGGAAGTGGGGAAGAACTCGGACAGCAGCTCGCGGAGGTGGGTCAGGGTCGCGACATCGCCATTTCAGAACGCATCGTTGACTGCTGCCGCCTTGAGGTAGAGACACCACTCCAACGCGAGCTTGCCAGGCTCGCCACGAATCTGCTGACCAGGTTCGGTGGACACGACCACGCGGGTGAATGGGGACGCATGAGGGTAAACGTAGTCGAAGGTGCTCGGATATGAGTAGATCAAACGGTTTCCGCGAGGGAAGGCATAGGACCAGTTGGTGCGGATCTCGATTTCGCTCTGAGGCGGCGGGGCAGCAAAGTGCTGTCCGCGCACCGGCAATTCCCAGCTGCGATGCAAGGACCTACGGACGGACACCATGCGGGATGCGTATCCGTCGTCTGCCATCTGCAGCTTGAAGTTGGACATTTTGGCGTTGAGTGCATCGGCCATGGTCATGCCTTCAATCATCCGGAACTCGACCGTCTCTTGCAGGGGCGAATCGTTCGGTTGCGCATCGTCAGCATACTGGTAAGCGCGAAAGCCAGTCGTCGTGGTGGCTATGGCGTAGCGTGTGGGGACGCAGACTGGCGAAACATTCCTGGCGACAAGCTCGGCCAGGACGGCGTGTGCCGGACCAATATAGGTCCCCTCGAGGGTAATGAATGCAGGCGGGACGTCGAACGTCTCAGTGGTCGTGACATTGCGCGTGCCTACCAAAATCTGTATTGACATTGATTTTCAGTTCCCTGGATAGCTAGCGCGCGGCGAGTACCTTGGGATCATACCGTCGGTGAATGCAGGAACATTGCCAGGGATATACTGCGCTGGCGGCACGCGCGGGAGGACCACGATATTGGGTGCAGTTTCGGCTGTTGTAACTGCCGGTGCAATGGGCTCGTCGATGGCGTGAGGCGCCAAGTCGGGGTCGTCGTCAAGATTTTGCTTGCAGATCCATTCGCCCTGCCGCCGCGACCGCCCCGGCCGCTGCCGCGTCCGCGGGTGCTGGAGCGTACGCGCTTGGGCGATGCCGCATTTTCGGAATCGTTTTCGCCTTCGCCTTGAGCGAAAACATGAGCCGCGCGTTTCCGCGATGTTGGCGGTGTTGAGCCGCCGGTAGCACCAGGAGGAGTCGCTGCCGACATTAAGAGATTGGTTTACAGTTTTCCAAAAAGTTCACATTACACGTTCTCCCATTCGTCCACCTCCTCGGCCGGATCCCTTCGGCCGCCATCGCCGGCAGCGGCAGCAGCAAGGGCAGCCATGTGCTTGTCCGAGGGCAGCGGCGGCACCGGGGGCGCGTCGTCCAGCACAACGATCCCGCGAACGACGGGCTGCTGCAACTGGTACGCGCGCGAGGGTGCTGGCGACGGCGAACGCGACGACGATCCAGCGGTAGCGGCAAGTGACATGCCGTGCATCTGCGGAGACGGCACTGCCTGGCGGCCGCGCGACCGCGACGACCGAAACACGCGCAATGCCGCGTCCTTGGCGCGCTGCATGCGTCCGCGCGACCGGTCGCGGCGCCGCGAAGTTCCACCTCCCGAAGCGGCAGCGTGGGCGGCACGGCGCTTGGCGGCCGTCGTGCTTCCTGCCGCTGACAGAGCCGAACTGCGGTCGTCCACGGCGCTACTGGCAGCCGACGAGGCACCAGCAGCAGCAGAGTACCCGGTGGCGGCGTCAATGGCCACGTGGGCCTCGATCTCGGCCGAGTGCTCGTCCAGCGCCAGCTCGATTTTGCGTGCCATGCCGCGCATCGGGTCGTCCTCGGCGCGCGGGTCGGCGGTGGCCGCGCAGTACTCGGCCAGCTCACGCAGATCGACGCGGTATTGGTTGATGAGCGGCGCCGCGTGGTGCTCGAGGCCAAACAGCACCAGCTCCAGGAACACCATCTTGGCGTCAGTGGTGGAAACCACCTCGATAATGTCCTCAATCACGATCGGGAGCGCCGTGGTCAGCGCGTCGGTAAACGACGGGTCGTGGTGCAGCAGCAGGATCAAAATGTGGCCTGCAATCACCCGCAGGTCCTCGTTGAGGCCCGAGACCCGCAGCAGGTCCGAGAACAGTGACGGGTACGCCGCGTGATCAATGTGGATCAGGTCGAGAAGCAGCAGGTTCTTGAGGATCAGCAGGCACCAGGGAGTGTTGATTGGCTCGTCTTTTTTATTTTTATTTTTTTTATTTCAGATGTTAGCCCTGAATGAGAATATGGAGGTGACAATACTGCAGCGCACCAAAGTGGATAATCATGATGATTTCGCGCTCAATCTTGTACTTGGCGAACGAGTGTGCCACGTTCGAGACACCTGGTCGGTCGGTGGTCGTGTGTGAGCGACCACATCGAAAACGGCAAAATAAATGAGAACATACCGTCAGCACTGGCCGTCAAAAAGGTGGACATGATGGCAATGAGGTTGAGGCAGCGCTCCTTGATGGAGCGGCGCTTGGTCTTGCTGAACACACGCACCACGTCGCCCAAAACACCGGCACGGACAAAGACCATGTTTGAGTCGTACGAAATCAGGAGCCGCACTGATAAGGTCAGCAGCAGCTCCGTCAGCTCGCTGTGGGCACGCGAAGAGAGGCGGCGGTGCACGGCGCGGGCGACGCCGGCCTCAATCACGCGCTTCTTGGCGGCAGCTATATAATGGCGGAATGAGTGGTGTTCACTAAGACATGAAGATTTTGGAGGTCGTACGGTTGCCATGTACGAGATCATAGACGGCGGTCGCAGCAGAGAGGTACGTGGCCTGGAGCGCAATATCCGATTCAAGCACCGAAAGCAGGTGGTCGAGAGCGTTGGCGCCGAGGAGCACAGGTGCGTTTGATTCTGTTGTATGATTTTTTTTTTTTTGAGTCAAGCGAAAGAGCCGAGAAAAACGAAAAAAAGGCACCCTGCTCTGAAAAGGTGCACAGCACGGCCATGAGCGTCGACTGGACCTCGGGGTGCGTTGATTTGTTGGTGCATTTGCGCAGCAGTGTGCGTGCAAGGGTGGCTAAATTGTTGGCGTATCCAATTGCGGCGTTCTTGGTTAAAAAAACCCTTCATATCGTTTAATACAGAAAGAAAATGGAGCAGCGCGTACGCGTCAGCTGGAAGGACTGAAGCTCCTCAATAAGGCTGTGTCAAGAGTACGGTTGTGGTTTTGGACCTATGTGAGTCTAGCAGTCAATATCAACAAATAAAGTGGAGGACGCACTTGAGGCGCTCCTGGACCGAAAGCTGGACATTTTCGAGCAGCTCGAGAATCTCTTGCGTCCGTTCTGCGTATGTGTGGTTATAAGTTAGAGTGACAAGGCGGCGTAAAATATCATAAGAAAGTACCCTCGGCCGTGACTGGGAATGAGCGATAGATGGCGTAGAGCGACGCGGCGGTGAGTGCCAGTCCGAGCGTGGTCCACCTGGCCCAGCCAGGCGTCGAGACTGCAGCCGATGGAGCCATTTTTGTTAATTTTGACTGGTTGTGGGAGAAGGCGCTCTCTTTCGAGAGCCAAACAAGCAAAAGAAAAACGAAATGACAGCCGCCGAGACGCACGCGCTGCCCATGTGCCCGTCCGACCCGACGTCGTTCGCCAACACGCACGAGTGCCGCGTCACCCACCTCGACCTGCACCTGACTGCCGACTTTGCGGCCAAGACCCTCGCCGGCCATGCCACCTTGACGGTCGACCTGGTCAACGGCTGCGGCCGCATTGTGCTCGACTCGTCGTACGTCGACATCCACTCGGTGCACCTGATTCCCAACTCGGCCGACGTGGCCCCGCTGCCGCTGGTCTACACGGTGCACCCGCGCCACGCCAAGTTTGGCGAGCCGATCGAGATTGTGCTTCCCGAGCCGGCGGCCGACGACGAGACCACCGTCAAGGTTAAGATTGCGTACACGACCACCGCCAAGTGCACTGCGGGTCAGTGGCTGACCCCCGAGCAGACCGTCGGCAAAAAACACCCGTACTTCTTCACCCAGTGCCAGGCGATCCACGCCCGGTCGCTGGTGCCGATCCAGGACACGCCGCAGCTCAAGATCACCTACTCGGCGTCGCTGACTGTCCCGGCCCCGCTGCGCGCGCTCATGTCGGCGCGTCGTACCGGCGACTCCACCTCGGCTGACGGCCTCACCCGTACCTTCCACTTTGACCAGCCCACCACCATCCCGTCGTACCTCCTGGCCATTGCGATCGGCAACATTGAGGGCATTGACGTGGGACCGCGTACCACCGTGTTCTCGGAGCCTGAGGTGGTCGAGAAGGCGGCCGAAGAGTTCCGCGACACGGAGAAGATCATTCAGGCCGGCGAGGAGCTGGTACTTATATACTTTTTATGTTTTTTGCTCCATGCTCAATATCTCCAAATTATGTAGATCTACACCTACGAGTGGGGCCGCTACGACCTGCTCGTGCTCCCTTCGTCGTTCCCGTACGGCGGCATGGAAAACCCGAACCTGACGTTTGTGACCCCGACGCTGCTTGCTGGCGACAAGTCGCTCGTGGACGTGATTGTGCACGAGTTTGCGCACTCGTACGCGGGCAACCTGGTGACGACCAAGAACTGGGGTCACTTTTGGCTCAACGAGGGCTGGTGCGTGTTTGTGGAGCGCAAGATCATTGCCAAGCTGCACGGCGAGCCGCAGCGCCAGTTTGACGCGCGCATTGGCGAGAAGGCGCTCAAGGAGTCGGTCGACCTGTTTGGCGCCGACCACCCGTACACGTGCCTGTGCCTGAACCTGACGGGCGAGGACCCGGACGACAGCTTCTCGTCGGTCCCTTACGAGAAGGGCTTTGCGTTCCTGTACCACTTGGAGCACGTGCTGGGCGACGAGACGTTTGCGGCGTTCACCCGCGCGTACTTTAAGCAGTTTGCGGGGCAGTCGATCGACACCAACGACTTCAAGGGGTTCCTGTTCCAGTTTGTCGAACACTACTTTGGCGACGAAAAGTACGAGGCGCTCAAGAAGGTCAACTGGGAGCAGTGGCTGCACGCGCCCGGCATGCCGCCTGTCAAGAACGAGTACGACGACTCGCTGGCCAAGCCGTGCCTTGACCTTGCCGCCCGCTGGGAGGCCTCCCGCGATGCCGAGGACACGCTTGCATCGTTCAAGCCCGAGGATGTGGCCGAGCTGAATGCGCTGCAGATGGGTATCTACCTTTCCTTTTTTCATGGTTTTTCCTTTTGATTAACATTTGGTGTCGCTGCAGTCATGTTCCTGGAGCTTTTGCAGCTCAAGGCGAACCTGCCGCACGCGCACCTTGCCCGTATGGACGAGGTGTACAAGCTGACGGCCGCCCGCAACTGCGAGATTCGTTTCCGCTGGCACTCGATTGCTCTGGGTATTTACTTTGCTTGTTATCTTTGCATTTGAGAAACTTACACCAAAAAACACGAAATAGCCGCGAGCTACAAGTCCATCTACACCGAGTCGGCGTCGTTCCTCTCCGAGGTTGGTCGCATGAAGTACGTGCGGCCGCTGTTCCGCTTGCTCAACAAGGCCGAGGGTGGCCGCGATCTGGCGGTGGCCACCTTCACCAAGCTGCGTGATGGGTACCACCCGATTTGCAGCAACTTGGTTGCCAAGGACCTCGGCCTTTGAAATTTTCATCGCATTTGGTTAAATGTACTCCTTTGTCCCATTCGTGCATGGGGTTTGTGGGCATTGAGGTTGTGGCGGCGCCTGGATCGAGCAAGGTTTTTTTTTTTCATCTCTCTTCGTCGCGTGAAAGTTGCGAATCACAACAAACCATCGAAAGAAAATGCCCAAGTCTGCTCCGACTATTGCTCCGCCGCCCGTCGTGGTCCTCGGGGCAGGCGTCATTGGCCTGACCACCGCCGTGCTGCTGCAGGCAGCCGGCTACCACGTCACGGTGCTGGCCTCACACACGATTGAGAGCTACCCAGACGACGCGGTGCTCTATGCGTCGCCGAAAGCCGGCGCTCACTGGCGGTCCACGGCGCGGGCCGACGACAAGCAGATGCAAGGTGCGATTCACTGATACTTTGGCCAATGGACGCGATCCAGCTCATTCGAAAAGTGTCGATTTTTTAGGGATTGACCTCGCCTCGCTCTTGGCATTCCGGCGACTGCTCAAGGTGAAAGAGGCAGGCGTGCTCCCGATGCTCTCGGTGGACGTGTACACGCACAAGGACGAGCCCGAGCCGTGGTTCAAGAAGGAGGTTCCCGAGGTACCCTTTTTTCGGATTTAGGCTACAGCTGAATGGATCCAACTGACCCCAATAAAATAGTACGGCATCTTGGCACCCGAGCACCTGCCACCAGCGGCCGTGTTTGGATTCAAGTACACGACCATGTCGTTCAACTCGCCCAAGTACCTTGCCTGGCTGGCGCGCGTGTTCCGGCGGCTGGGCGGGAAAGTGGTGCACAAGAAGGTGCCGCACATTGACGATGCATTCCACCTGGTGCGCGATCCGCACACGGTGGTCGTCAACTGCACTGGGCTTGGGGCCATGACGCTCGGCGGTGTTGAGGACAAGGACGTGTACCCGACGCGTGGTCAGACTGGTTCGTTTTTTTTTTTTTT